>JAREIK010005982.1:0-15265 GCA_029783825.1 Sapria himalayana | reverse complement strand
TTGTCATTATCACATATTTGATATGAAATGACATTCTCTTTTAAGATGTCCAGATATACTATGATTTGAACCTTTGTGAAATATCTGATGAATGTCGATTTCTTTATTTTATTATGATTGATTTGAATCAGATGATTATTAAAGATACTATTTCCTTGATTTTTTTTTTTAACTCAAATAAAAGAATTAATTTCATCTTGTGAAATTTTATCAAATGACAATTTATAAATGTAAGGTTAACTAATTTAGATAGTTGCCAAAGTAACCTAAATTAGTGAGCCTTGTATTTATTAGAATTGCATAAAAGGAATAAAGGGAGACTTATAAAATTCTTAATAATTCTCTTTATAATTAGGAGAATGAGACTAACCCAAAGGAGAGTCAATTTCTGCTAATTATTAATTAATGGTTTTATTTTGTGTTGCTTAGAAAGGTAAAATGGATACCCAAAGGTAACATATAAATGACACAAAATAGTAAGGTGTTTTAAGCTCCCTCCAAGTGAACACTGGATATGTTAAAATTCACCCAAAGGAGAATCTTAATGATATCAATAGTTCATTGCTATTTGTTTTATACTTGAGGCCTTATTGTGAGCATTGTTCTATTTTGTACAGTTCCCACTTCATTACACTCTCTTGCATCTGGAATGACTGTTTTTGATGGGTCGAACTTTTCTGAATGGTATGAAAGGGTTCAATTCTCACTGGGCGTATTGGATCTTGACCTGGCTTTAATAACGGATAAACCTCCTGAAGCTACGGATGACAGTACTCCGGAGCAAGTGGAACAATCAAAAGCCTGGGCAAGATCCAACAGACTCAGTCTGATGTTTATGAGAATGACTATTGCCAATAATATCAAGACCTCTCTCCCTCAAACCGAGTTTGCCTCGGAATTTCTGAAATCTGTTGAGGAGCGCTTCAAACGCGCTGATAAGTCCCTTGCAGGCACATTGATGGCTGAATTGACCACCATGAAATATGATGGTCAGAAAGGTATTCAACAACATATTTTAAACATGACTGAAAAGGCTGCAAAGCTTAAGGCACTAGGCATGGGTATGGATGAGTCCTTCTTGGTACAGTTTGTCCTTAACTCACTTCCATCACAGTTTGCTCCATTCAAAATCCACTATAATACTAACAGGGATCAGTGGAACTTGAATGAGCTCACCAGTAAAAGTATACAAGAGGAAGTGAGATTAAGACAAGAAGGACATAATCTTGCTCTTGCTGTAACTCATGGAGTCATGAAGAAGAAAGGGAAATTCAAAAAGGGAAAGAACTTTCCACCTAAGAAAAGTGGACCTGGGGAAGGTAGCCAGAGTCATGATGGAAAATTCACGGTAAGTTGCTACTTTTGTGGCAAGAAAGGGCATGTGAAGAAGGACTGTATCAAGCGCAAGGCTTGGTTCGAAAAGAGAGGTATAAATCTTTCTTTTGTATGTTATGAATCCAATCTTGCTGAAGTTCCTTCAAATACTTGGTGGATTGATTCTGGAGCCACAACTCATGTGACTAATTTAATGCAGGGATTCCTTACAACCAGGAAACCAAAGGAAAGTGAAAAGTTCCTCTATATGGGAAACCGTCTCAAGGTTGGAGTGATAGCTGTTGGTACCTATCGCTTACTATTAGAGACGGGTCATCGGATGGATCTTTTAAACACTTTTTATGTACCTTCTATTTCTAGGAATTTAGTTTCCTTGTCCAAATTAGATGCTACTGGATATTCTGTTTTATTCAGTTCTGGACAATTAAGTTTGATGTTAAATTCTATTACAGTTGGTTCTGGTATTTTATGTGATGGTTTATATAAAATTTCCTTGAATCATGAATTTGCACAAACTTTAATAACCCTGCATTCAAATGTTGGTTCAAAACGTGGCTTAATTAATGAAAATTCTTCAATCTTGTGGCACAGAAGACTAGGGCACATCTCTAGGGAAAGAATAGAGAAGTTAGTGAAGGAAGGAATTTTACAAAATCTTGACTTCACTGATTTTCATGTATGCGTAGATTGCATAAAGGGAAAGCAAACTAAACATACAAAGAAAGGTGCCACAAGAAGTAATGAGCTCCTTGAGATAATTCATACAGATATTTGTGGACCACTCTCTGTTCCATGTTTTACAGGAGAGAAATATTTTATCACCTTTATAGATGATCTATCTCGTTATGGTAATGTTTATCTAATGCATGAAAAGTCTCAGGCCATTGACATCTTCGAGATGTTCATAACAGAGGTCGAGAGACAATTAGATAAAAAGATTAAAATTGTGAGATCAGATCGAGGCGGTGAATATTATGGCAGATATGATGAATCAGGACAAAATCCTGGTCCTTTTGCCAAATTCCTTGAAAAGCATGGCATTCGTGCTCAGTACACAATGCCTGGAACGCCACAGCAGAATGGTGTTGCTGAAAGGCGTAATCGCACATTAATGGAAATGGTTAGGAGTATGATGAGTTACTCTTCTGTACCTATTTCATTGTGGGGTGAAGCCTTAAAAACCGCAATGTATATCTTGAACAGAGTTCCTAGTAAGGCAGTTCCAAAAACTCCTTTCGAGTTATGGACTGGTAGGAAACCTAGCTTGAGACATATACATATATGGGGTTGTCCAGCGGAGGCAAGAATCTATAACCCACATGAGAAAAAGCTTGATTCAAGAACGATATCTGGATATTTCATTGGCTATCCGGATAAATCGAAAGGGTATAGATTTTATTGTCCTAACCACAGTGTGAGAATAGTTGAAACCGGTAATGCCAGATTCTTAGAGAATGGTGAAATTAGTGGGAGTAATGAACCAAGAAAGGTAGATGTTGAAGAAATAAGAGTGGATATCCCACCACTCTTTTTACCTCAAGAAATTATTGTCCCTCAACCTGTTCAACAAGTTGAGGAAAATGAGCAACATAATAGAGTTGGTTCATTACCACCAGAAAATATTGCCATTGAAAATGCTGTAGAGCCACCACAACCGGCACCTTTGAGGAGATCTCAAAGAGAAAGGAGACCTGCCATTACAGATGATTATGTGGTGTATTTACAGGAATCTGATTTTGATATTGGGATAAGGAAGGATCCGGTTTCGTTTTCACAAGCCATGGAAAGTGATGATTCTAGTAAATGGATGGAAGCTATGAATGAAGAGTTGAAATCTATGGCCCATAACGGTGTCTGGGATCTCATCGAATTGCCTAATAGTTGTAAACCCGTCGGCTGTAAATGGGTCTTTAAGACAAAGCGCGACGCTAAAGGCAATATCGAACGATTTAAGGCCAGACTTGTGGCCAAAGGTTTCACTCAAAAGGAAGGTATTGATTACAAAGATACATTCTCCCCAGTTTCCAAGAAAGATTCGCTTAGAATCATCATGGCACTTGTAGCTCATTTTGATTTAGAGTTACATCAAATGGATGTGAAAACTGCATTCTTAAATGGGAATTTGGATGAAGATATCTACATGGAACAACCCGAAGGGTTCACAAAGAAAGGAAATGAACACCTAGTTTGCAAATTAAAGAAATCCATTTACGGTCTTAAACAAGCTTCCAGACAATGGTATATTAAGTTTAATAATACCATTACATCTTTCGGATTTAAAGAGAACATTGTTGATCAGTGTATATATCTGAAAGTTAGTGGGAGCAAGTTTATATTTCTGATACTGTATGTGGATGATATTTTGCTTGCTAGCAGTGATCTTGGTTTATTAGGTGAAACCAAGGAATATCTCTCTAAAAACTTTCATATGGTTGATATGGGTGAGGCAAACTATGTTATTGGCATCGAGATCTTTAGGGATCGATCTCGAGGAGTGCTAGGTTTATCTCAGAAAGGATATATTGATCGGGTTTTAGAGAGATTTAATATGCAGTCATGTTCATCGGGTATTGCACCTATATTGAAAGGTGACAAATTAAGTAAAATGCAGTGCCCAAGGAATAACATGGAAAGGGAGCAAATGAAGAAAATTCCTTATGCATCAGCTGTGGGGAGTTTGATGTACGCTCAAACATGTACAAGACCGGATATCAGCTTTGCTGTAGGTATGTTAGGAAGATACCAAAGTGATCCAGGATTCGAACACTGGAAAGCTGCAAAGAAAGTGATGAGGTACTTACAAGGGACAAAGGATTATATGCTCACATATAAAAGATCTGAACAATTAGAGGTTGTTGGTTACTCGGATTCTGATTATGGTGGTTGTCTCGATAGCTTAAAGTCAACTTCAGGATTTGTCTTTATGCTAGCAAATGGGGCAATCTCGTGGAAGAGTGAAAAACAATCAATTACTGCTTCATCCACGATGGAAGCCGAGTTTGTTGCTTGTTTTGAAGCTTCAAGTCATGCTTTATGGTTGCGGAATTTTGTCTCAGGGCTTGGTGTTGTCGACTCTATTGCTAAACCCTTGAGAATATATTGTGATAACACCGCAACTGTTTTCTTCTCTAAGAATGGCAAATTTTCTAGTGGATCGAAACACATGGATTTAAAGTATTTAGTTGTTAAAGAAAGAGTCCAGAAACAACAAGTGTCAATTGAAAATATTAGGACCACACTTATGGTTGCTGATCCATTAACTAAAGGATTACCTCCAAAGGCATATTTAGAACATGTTATGAGGATGGGCCTTTTGAGTAATCCATAATATGATAATGATGGTGGTTATGTAATTGACAATTTGCGCATTAAAATTGTTTCTGTTTATTCTTGTTTTCAATTATGGGTGCACGTTTTATTGTTTGATAAACAAGAATTGTCCTGACAAGACAAATTACAGGGGCTATTTGGCATTATGGACTGGGTTAGTAAGGGTTATTGATGTGTGGTGCATGGAAGGAAACATGACATTATGGTCATGTGACCGCCATGACTCGCATTTATGATCTAAACTGATTCAGTATTATGGTATATGATTTTGGACGTATTGGCTAAGTTTATTGAAATCGTGATCACGTATAGTTTTCATAATCGGTTTAGTGGGCCAAGTGGGAGAATGTTATTTCCACATTAAAATTAAGTGGGTGGCCCACTAACCTAGTATTTAGCCAATTAAAAGAATACCCAATATCTTTAAACTGTTATAAAGATATTTACCCTTGATGGAGTGGGTAAATTATAATAAATAGAATTTATTATAAGAACGGTTATTTATAATAAATATAATTTATTATAAGAACGGTTATTTATAATAAATATAATTTATTATAAGAACGGTTATTTATAATAAATATAATTTATTATATGAACAGTTATTCGAATTACACGTTTATAACGGTTTTTGAACGTGTATTCTTGGCCCTCTTCTCCTATCAATAAGTTATATATAGAAACCCTTCATATGCGGTTAGAGCACTCTTCCATCAATTACAGAAAACAATTCTGTATATCAAAGTTTGATAAGGAGAAGAAGAGATCAAGGATTTAAGATCTATAAACTGAAGGGAAAGAGATCAAGGATTTAAGATCTATAAGCTGAAGGGAAATCTCTCATGGCTGCGTGTTCTTCAAACGGTATGCAATCTATATGTTTATTTTTATTTTATTATTATTATCAGAGATGAGTTTGAATTCGATGATCTGTAAATATTGTGTGTTAATTTCCGTATTAAGGTTTACACATGTTTGACCAAAACCCTTTTTTGCATTCTTTTTCCATTCTTGCATTTAAGTCCTTTTATTTCATTCTATATGCAACTTTAATTTAACATATTTCCACTTTATCATATAAGCTTCTTAACTTATGTCACTTGGTTCCTTAATTGACAAATTACTAATTTATCCCTGGCTTTGTATTAATTCCGGATTTTGCTTATTTTATTTTTGTAGCATTATTTTATTCCGGAAAAATATACATTTACTTTTATTATACCCTAAACATGATATAAAACTGTCAGGGTATAATTTGAGGTATTACATAAGTGGTAGGGAAATTTTGGAAAACCCTTCAATGAAGCGTTTATAATATCCAGCCATACCCAAAAAGCTTCTAATCTCTGACACTGTAGTAGGCCTCTTCCAACTCAACACTGCTTCTACTTTGCTTGGGTCTACTGAAATTCCATCCTTGGAAACTACATGGCCAAGAAAAGAAATTTGATCAAGCCAAAACTCACATTTATTAAGCTCAGCAAAAAGTTGGTGCTCCCTTAGGGTTTGAAGAATACATGTAAGTGCTTCTCATGTTCTTCTTTATTCTTTGAATACACTAGAATGTCATCTATGAAGACCACGAAAAATTGATCTAGATAAGGTTTAAAAACCCTATTCATTAAATCCATAAAAGCTGTGGGGGCATTAGTCAAACCAAATGGCATCACTAAAAACTCATAATGCCCATATCTAGTATGAAAAGTAGTCTTTAATACATCTTCATCCTTCACCTTAAGCTGATAATACCCCGACCTAAGGTCTATCTTAGAGAAAACACAAGACTCTTGTAACTGATTAAACAGGTCATCAATCCTGGGTAATGGATATTTGTTCTTAACTGTCACCTTATTAACTCCCTGTAATCAATACATAATCTTAGAGTCCTATCATTCTTCTTAACAAAGAGCACTGGGGCTCCCTAAGGTGATACACTAGGTCTAATGAAACCTCTATCAAGCATTTCTTGCAATTGTGTTTTTAACTCCTTGAGCTCTAAAGGAGCCATTCAATAAGGTGCTTTTGAGATAGGAGTTGTCCCTGACACTAACTCAATGGTGAATTCAACACCCCTTTTTGGTGGTAGTCTAGTTAATTCTTCAGGAAATACATCAGGAAAATCTCTTACTATAGGAATATCTTCCAACTTCACATCCTTATCATCTCCCACAATATAAGCCAGATATCCCTCACAACCTTTCTTGAGTAAGGATTGAGCCTTCATTACAGAAATCAATTAAATAGAAGTATCGACAGAACTCCCCTCAAAAGAAAATTCAGGTTCTCCAGGAATATGAAAGGTCACCTTCTTAAAAAAACAATCAACTAAGGCATGGTGAGTTTCTAGCTAATCTATTCCTAATATGATATCAAAATCATGTAATTTCAACAATATCAAGTCCACATGCAGTTCTCTACCCAATCACAATGTTATCATCCTTAACAACCCTAATAGCCAAAAAGGATTTCCCAATCGGTGTAGAGACAAGCATATCAAATTGTAGCAAGCTAGTAGATAAGCCCAACAAATCAACAAGAGAAGCATAAATAAAAGAATGGGTAGCTCCTGGATCAATAAGCACTCTAATTGGTTGGGAATGAAACTGAATAATACCTGTGACAACCTCTGGTGAGGCTTGAGCATCTTTGTTTGTCATGGCAAACACTCTCCCTTGGGTCCTTGGCTTAGGCTTTCCTCCATCTGGTTTCTATGGCTTGAGAATTCTTTGTTTGTGGACAATCACGAACAAAATGACCACGTTCACCACAATTAAAGCATGCACCAATCTCTTTGTAGCACACAATACCACCATGTTGCTTGCCACACTTACTACAAGGAGTGACCTTGTCTTTCCCTATTTCTTGAATTGGTCTGACACCCTTATCTCGTGAAGTACTTTGCCTTTTCTGTGTTTGAACACCTTGAGGATAATCAGGTCTACCTCTCTTGTATTGCTCCTTGTACTTTTGGAGTTCTTTGGCACTCCTCTCAACTAGGAGGGCACTATCTACAACCTCTGAATAGGTTTCCAGCTTATGAAGGGAGAGCTTATCTTCAAAAATGGACTCATATAGTCTTGAAAAAGGAAGGCTTTGCGTTCCTCAATAGATATAAGGTCAAAGGAAAAACGGGACAACTGAGTGAACTTAGTCTCATACTCCGCAATTGTCATATTGCCCTGTCTTAATTGTATGAACTCAGATTCCTTTTGGCGGTGCACACTCCTTGGAAAGTATTTTTGAAGAAGGACATCCTTAAATTTTTCCCATTCTAATGGTTCCTGACTCTCCAAAAGTCTCTTCTCCATCCTCCACCAATGTTCTGCCTCGTCACTAAGCATAAAGGTAGCAAACACAACTTTTTGTGTCTCAGAGCAGTTCAATACCTCAAAGTACTTTTCAAGATCAAGAACCCATGATACCGCCACTATTGGATCAGGCTTCCTTTAAAAGCAGGAGGATTCAACTTCTTAAACTGACTCAAAGGTACTCTCACTAGTCATAGATGACTGGCCTTGTGTTTGACTCCTAGCAACCTGAGCTTGTGCTTCAACGGCTTGAGCTTGGATTTCCGCAGCACGAGTCTGAATCTCAATCAATCTCTCCGAATTACTTAGCAACTGAGATATTCCTTCAACTGTTGGAGGAAGGTGCCTCCACTTGTTCAATGACCCTAGGATGGATATTCGGATTTTCAGCAGTTCTAGAAGGTGCATTATCCCTTGATGCCTCACTACCGCGAGAAGAAATGGTTTTCCTTGGAGGCATAGGACCCTATCATTCCAAGACATGTCAGAAAGAATAATAGGAAGATATGAAACTAATTCTTAAATGAAGCTTATTGTGAATACAAAGATAATAATAATAACAATTAATTATCGTCACTCAATCTAACCCGACCATCTACTCTAAAAGTCTACAAGACGATATCCTTATGCTCTAATACCATTCTCTAACACCCTAACGCCGAACCAAGGGCATTATTGTCCATTCACATATAGGGCTCTAAAATCCCACCTTTAAACCATACCTTCAAAATTTATGTTTATGAATCTTGTTTGTCCTGAATATGCTCACAAGAAGAATTAAACTAATTTCATAAAATCAAAATCTCCTAAAGGCATAAAACCTTCCAATGTATAACAAAATGTCATTGAACCAACATCTTCCAACATGATAAATCTTTTCAAAACTAATAATCTTAAAATATAACATTCTAGCAACATAAAATCCTTCCAACGAAAGTTTGCAAACATTAATTCCCAAAGCATTAAAGTAGTCCAACAATCCTAAGTCTTTCCAACAAATACAAACTCAAAAATAGTTTTCAACTTCCATCCCTGCCTACCCCAAAATCACTCTTTGCCAAGGTTTAGGGCACCCGAAAATGGTCAACAATAAGGAGTGAGCTAAAAACCCAATAATAAATGTTAATATAGTTCAAGTACTTTAAAATTCTAAAATTTTGAGATATAACATATTTTCTTCATTTCCTAAAATATCCCATAAAATCCTTGGATACAAGAAAAATAAGAGATAAATATATTTCAAACCAATGTTCATCACAAGGATGAAATATCGGTTTCGGCGGATATATCGGTAATTGGATTTTACGGATATATCGGATATATCGGAGATATATCGGTGGATATTTTTACATGAATATCGATATATCAGAAATTAATAAAAATACTTTTAAATTGATGGAAACACTTTATAAAAGTGTAAAAATGACATTAATAATGAAATACAGACATTGATATTACATTGTCATGGTCTTTCACCACCAAAATGAAGATCGATGTGGCTCCATTGCAACATTTGATGAAGGGATCCCATCTTGGTGAAGACAATAGTCATACCAAGACATGGTGTTCCGATAATATTGGTTATAAGATCGAACATGCCATGTATAAATGTCTTCACTTGTACCCACAACCTCTCCATGGATGGGAAATTGGGGGTTCACCCACATGTTCGTTTGAAATCCTTGTTGCATTTGATATGGAATGTTGAATGGCATTTGTTCAGCATGAGGATAATTTATCATTCCATATTCTTCATCAATGGAAGCCGAAGGATTTGAAGAAGGCTGACCATAAGTCATTGTGTGAGGAGGAAAAATGTTACCGTCATTGGATGAATCACTGTATTGAGTGCCAATGCTCATAGATTCAAAACTAGCCGACAATGAATCCTCATTGTGATGTGCCATCCTTCGTTGTCGACCTCTATATGGCTTTCCAATGGCTCCAATACCTGCACCAGCTCTCCTAGACCCGTGGTCTTCATCTTGTGTAGCATGTGTGAAATCATCTTCACCAGTGAATGGACTCAATGGATATTGACTTATTTGTCGATCTGCAATATCTCCACCATCATTTCCAGTATCACTACCATCATTGGTCCCCTCTCCTCTTGAGCCATCATTGCCTGTAGTTGAAGTACCGCCAAAACTAGGTCTACTACTATGTTCAGCACTTGAATCAAATGAGGGTCGAGAATCAACAGCGGGCTGAACCGAGTCTCTCATGTCTTGACTGAAACTTTCACTATTAACTTCTTCAGATAAAACACGGTCAACATCAACACCAGCTTCTCGAACATGCGCAGCAATTCGTGGATCAGGATTTCCATCTTCATCATCCAAATGGAGAGGTCTAACCCATTGGAATAATTGATTATCCTCTTCTTCACCAAACTCGGCTGAAATGTCGAGTAAATCAAGGTAATTCTTTTCAGCAACTTTATCTGACTCTGCTTGCATATCACGTATCTTTAGTTTCATGTTATAGTAACAAAAAACTAATTGTTGGAGCTTAGGGTAAGCAAGCCGATTTCTTTGTTTTGTATGTATTAGAGCAAATGTGCTCCAATTTCTCTCACATGCTGAAGAAGATGCAGTTTGGGCAAGAACTTTAATGGCCAAATTCCTCAATGTGGGAGTGTGGTTTCCATACATGAACCACCATTCAGCTGCAATAAAAATAAGTAACATTCAAAATCTAATAATAACATGAAAATAGGCTTTATTTTTAATGTTTTAATGAGAAAGAACACTAACCAGGAACCATTAAATCTCTTGAGGCTATTGCTGCTCTATCACCGAATCCTCTCTTCGCATCTCGAAACATTACAAGCTGTGAATTGAAAATATACATGTCTAATCAGTAAAAGTGTAAGTTTAACCAATTAACTTGAATCAGTTAATTAGATTTGTAACCAAGTGATGTACCTCATTTCCAAAATTACCAATGCCTGTAGAAGTAGAAGATAATCTTGCGAATACTTCGTGAACAGCTTGGAGTAACTCAGGGTCACTACTAACTCCAGGTCTATATTGAAACCTTGGATTCAAATAATATGCTGCAAAAGTGATTTAGAATTAGTATGTCATAAGAGGAAAATAATATACATTAAGTGTGATTAAGATATCGCTTAGTTACCTGCTGCATGAAGAGGATGTTTGAGCGTTCTATCCCAACGATCTGCGATGATTGTTTTGACCCAATCTTTGGCATTGAGTTGATGTAAATTTTGCTTCATTACCCGAATCAACTCATACACAAATGGCAGTGTTGGGACGACTTCAGAATCAACAATGCGAAGAACTGTATATAGTGGCTCATATATTGATACTAGCTTAGAGACCTTCTCCCAATATGTATGATCAAACATGAGCACTTCAACATCATGTCCAATGGTCGATCGACTAAGCTTGTGAGAAGCCCATTCATCACTGATAAAGATCTTCTTCAAATCAGCCCTCTTTTTTAGAAGACTTTCTAGGGCGATGTAATTTGTTGCAAATCTTGTTGCCCCCGGACGCACAATATCTCCACCACAGACCTTTCTCACTTTCGCAAGCAACCAACCATGATTGTAGATGAAGTTGGTGATTTTGCGTGCATTGGTAATTAATTCCGAAACGGTAGCTCTTTTAGCAATGTCTTCAAACATCAAGTCAATGCAGTGTGCTGCGCATGGAGTCCAATATAAATTGTACTTCTTCATTAGCAACTTTCCCGCCTTCACAAATGCTGATCCATTGTCTGTAACAATTTGCACAACATTTGTTTCACCTACTTCCTTGATCACGTCCTTCAACAAACCGTAAATGTATTTGTTGTCCTTTATCTTGTCGGATGCATCAACCGACTTGAGGAATATTGTGCTTCCTTTCGAATATACCATGAAATTAATAATGCTCAATTTCGTGGGCCCGGTCCATCCATCAGACATAATCGTACACCCATAAGTCTTCCATTTTTCCCTTTGGATGTTCACATAATCTTCCATGTCTTTATACTCCATATCCAAGTATTTGTTTTTGATTTCATATGGAGATGGTGGCTCTATTCCCATGCCTACAAGTAGAATTAATGAAATTAATTATCTAGTTTTCAATTATAATATAAGATAATAATTTATTAGAAACTGAAAAGTGATTGTCACATACCAGCTTGTTGTGCACCAAAAATCATGTTCTTGAAGTGGTGAGAGTCTGCTTTGTGAGGCGCAACACTCTCATATATGAAGAATTTGCTGATTAGTCGACCCATCGTTTCTTTGATTGAACCACCTTTGAAAAGATTTTTAATGTTCTTTTGTCTTGCTGCCGAAGACTTGTATAATGATGGAGCAAGCGGTGGTAATGGATCCGATTGTCTCACACTTTGAGATCTTTGCATGCGCCTTGTTGGATTAGTCGGTTGCGGTTGTGAAGGCTCACCTGTTGCAATATCTCAATTAGTTATCGAAGTAAATTCGTTTATTTAAAAAAAATTTATTTAATTTAAACATTTACCCATTTTTCTTTTGCCTCTCATAAATCCTTCTTCTTGTTGTCGGTTCCATTCAGTAGCTTTTGATGCACGATATGCCGCTCGAAAATCAGCTCTTTCATCAGGGGTCATGTCACCCGGATACATATATACATCTTCCTCTTCTTCCTCCTCATCCTCATCATCATCATCAATGAGATGTCTATCGCGTCCCTCCATTGTGCCTCGTAGTTCAGCGCGAATATCTTCTATATCAGCTGCTTTCTTCGCTTTTTCTTTATTTTTCTGCTCTAAAAGTTGTTTCATTTCTTGTTTCACTTCCGGAGGCACATTTGGGCACTTTTTTGTATTAGAGTTGGGATCCGAATGTGACAGGTGATATTTAAAGCGAGTGATCCCACCACTCCGTATCACCAAACCACAGTAATTGCATATTGTACCATTTCTATTCCCCTCCATATGTGTGCAATATTTCCATGCTGGATCTCGGCCTCCAATATTACTTCCACTAGCCATCCTATTATTATACAATTGAAAATGAATTTATTTTCATATAAAACAACAAATTTATTATATATATATATATACACAATATTAACTAATATATAACTTACTTTAAAATATTAACTAACATGAAAGATTAATTAATTTATTAATATGCATACATAATATTAACTAATATATAATTTATTAATATGCATACATATATAACTAAAGTGTAGTTCTTTTAAAGAATTCACCACTATTTAATTTATTATAGTATATAAACCATATTATTACATGATATTTACCTTAAAGCTTAAACTAATATATATTTGTATTTAATGCAATTTATAATCTAATGTAAAATTAATATATATATATATATATATATATATATATATATATATATATATATATTATATTTATTATATATATAAAACCATATTATTATATGATATTTACCTTGAAGCTTAAACTAATATATATTTCTATTTTATGCAATTTATAATCTAATGTGAAATTATAAAAAAAAAAAAGTAATGTATATTTATTTTAAATAATACACCACTATTACATTTATTATAGTATATAAAACCATATTATTATATGGTATTTACCTTAAAGCTTAAAATAATATATATTTCTATTTTATGCAATTTATAATCTAATGTGAAATTATAAAAAAAAAAAAGTAATGTATATTTATTTTAAATAATACACCACTATTACATTTATTATAGTATATAAAACCATATTATTATATGGTATTTACCTTAAAGCTTAAAATAATATATATTTATATTTTATGCAATTAATAATCTAATGTGAATAAAAAAAAAAACTAAAGTATATTTATTTTAAAGAATACACCACTATTAAATTTATTATAGTATATAAAACCATATTATTATATGATATTTACCTTAAAGCTTAAAATAATATATATTTATATTTTATGCATTTTATAATCTAATGTGAAATTATAAAAAATATATAGTATATAAAACCATATTATTATATGATATTTACCTTGAAGCTTAAACTAATATATATATATATATATATATTTTATGCAATTTATAATCTAATGTGAAATTATAAAAAAAAAAACTAATGTATATTTATTTTAAAGAATACACCACTATTAAATTTATTATAGTATATAAAACCATATATATATATATATATATATATATATATATATATATATATATTGGTGTATTCTTAAAGCTTAAAGCTTAAAATAATATATATTTATATTTAATGCAATTTATAATCTACTGTGAAATTATAAAAAAAAACTAATATAAAACTATAGTAGTATTATGAAATAAATGTAAAAGTATCTTAGACTAATATTATGTTAACTATAGTAATATATATTTATCTTAGACTAATATATATTTGTATTTTATTAAATTTATAATGTAATATGAAATTATAAAAAACAAACTAATATATAATTAACATAAATACAAAAATAAATGTAAAAGTAAAACTATTAAATACACAAAACATAAATACAATAAGAAGTAAGAACATACCTTAATTAATCTTGTTGAAATTTGGAGCTTCAACCTTTAAACACCAAAATTTCTACCTTTTTGTGGAGATATATAACAAAGAAAAATAATTTTGAGATGAAATGAAAGATTTGATGAGTAGAGAGAGTTTGTGAGAAAATAGAGTGATTTTGAGTGGTATTTATAGGATTTTTTTGGGTCAAAAAGGCTATAAAATGGTCAAAATATAATTAAGATTTAATTCTAACCGTTGGATTTAGTTTTGGTGAAAATCTGACCGTTGGATCTTCTTCTAGCCGTTTGGATCAATCCTCAGCCGTTGGATCAAGCTTAGATTTAATTTCTGGCCGTTGGATCAAAAATTTGACCGTTGGATCACATTTTAAATCCGGGTGAAATCTGGGCCGTTGGATCAATCCAGATTCAAATCTGGCCATCAGATCGGTCAAACTAGCCGTTTGAAAATGAGGCTTGATCTGGACCGTCGGATTTTCTGCACAACAGATCTGAGCCATAGAAGCAGCCGCCGATATATCGACCGATATATCGAAAATATCGCCGATATATCGCCGATATTTTCGATATATCGGCGATATATCTCCCAAAAAATCTCAAAAAATGTTTCCCACGCGCGTGTCTCCCACGTGTCGATATGTCGCCCGATATGTCGCCCAGATTCCGATATTTCGCCGAAATATCGGCGATATTTACCGATTTTTTGCGATTTTTCCAGCAAACGACTTTATGTTTCAAAAATCGTTTCGTTACCGCCCGATACACGAAATATCGGCGAAATATCGGCCGATATTT
>JAREIK010005981.1:0-11291 GCA_029783825.1 Sapria himalayana | reverse complement strand
AATTCATACTTCACTGATCATAGCTACATCTTAACTCTAAGAAAGTAAACTAAAACGTCTGTAGAAAGGGAATAAAACCATAAAAAGAAAGAAAAATAGAGAGAAAGAGATAAACATATTACAGTGAAGCCCCTTCATTCTTCCTCCTCTGTCTTCTTCAAGTTTCTCCTCTTCGAAAGACATGGTTCCTATGGTGTTTCCACCCAAAGGAAACCCCAAGTTCCGTCTCTCCAATTTTTTTAGGGTTTTAGGCTTTTAAAACAGTAATTTTTGGTTCAAAAATGGGTTTAAATGCACCGAGGCCCACTTGACATCGTGATGCTACTGTTGTTGCTGGAGACATTCTATCACTTTGCAACATCAAGGTCTCACATCACGTCACTACTACTCTCTATTTTCTTCTTCACTTCCCAGTCCATATCTTTCTCATCTGAACTCCAAATTGAGCGATCTTGGACTCTATCGAATATGTGCAATCTAGTAAACTTTTGAGCCCTTCTTCCTTATTCTAAAAGCCATAACTTGATCATTTGATGTCAAATTAAGTGATCATTTATAAGTCTCTAACTCATCCATAATAGAAGAGAAGACATTGTGATCATTCTATAGCTGAAAAAAAAAAAAAAAAATACAAGTTTCTGCTTCATGTGATGAGTTTGCTGATTTTTTTATATTTCACTTGGTTTTCACTCCGATTTTGCTCATATGCATTCAATGGTTGACCTAATCATAAGATGAAAATTTAGAGCACTAGACCACTTATTTATATAAAAAAAAACTATAAAAATAACACACAAAACATGTAGATAAGAAGAGTATAAATATACTTATCGCACCCCCAAACTTAACCCTTTGTTTCTTCTCAAGCAAAGCAAAGCACACTTAAAAAAACACTAGGATATATATGAGTATCACCATAGTGTTAGTGACAAATTCATAGATAACATGGAAAAGTTCTAAGAAAACATGGCAGCCAAAATAGGATCCCAAAACATTTACAATCTCTAAAGGACGAGGCATCTAAGGTATGGTGATCAAGGCAAGTTTTGCCCCTAAGCCAGAATAGATCGTTCCCAAGGAACTCGATGTAAACGATGTTTTTAATCTCAAAAATAGACTAAGGTTCCAAAGCACTCTTTAACAAAGTCAACACACATTTTTGGAAGACATTAACTAAAACAGGTGATAACACACCTTTTTATTCCACAAGTAAAACTAGGTAGTAAGATGCAATGCTAATGCATTCTAGAAAATGTCCATGTAGCGTAAATCCATTGTTGACTCTCCACCAGTTGGTTAAGGGCACCTTGCATTAATTCCCCTCAAACTTCATCCTGAACAATCAACTAGAAAACCCAAACACCTACTTGTGAGATTGACACATCTTCTATCCCATGTAACGAGCAGTGAAGTCATGACTCCCGGCCAGTTGGCTCACAACACTAGTCTTTGGAAGGCCCCTCAACCGTGCCTGTGATTATGATTGGGTGAACTCACTTATCTCTATCTCTCTTCTTCTCTTTTTATTTCTTCAAAAATTTTGTTTTTTTTCTCTTTTTTTTTTTTTTTTGTTTTGTTTTTTTGTTTTTTTTTACCAAGGTGGGGCACATTGGTCCTCTTTTATAGGTATTCCATCACTATAGAAGTTAAGAAAGAAAGTTTAATTTGAGAAAAGAGGTCGGAACCAAAGTGTATAAATGAGACCTAGTGTGTGTGCGTAGGAGTTCCCATAATAAATAATTTCTTGAAAAACAAGGGGGAATTCAAGCCATTTTCCCACAACTAAAGATACTCTAATGTCCTAGATCAAACCAATGCAAAGGTATTTGTTGTGATATCCGCAAAAGCATGGATCGTACAAGTAATCAGTGGAAAAAAAAGTCGGGATAACGATCCCACAAGGAAGGTGTGGTTTTAGTGAAGATTATACCTCGGCTACTAAAGTTGTTCACTATTTGAGTGACTCAATGATTTTAGGTGAAATTGTAAAATTAATAAAAACTAAACAAAAATAGAATGTTTTGTGAAAGCCAAAGCAATTGACTAGAAAAAGGAGAAAACCACTTAAGGAGGAACTAGGGTTGGTTATTGTCAATGATGTTCAGCAATTCATCTAAATGAAGCCCGGTTTGAATGATTTATGGCTTGAATATGTCCAATTCACAATTATGTCCTTGTAGGTTGATAGGGCGATACGTTTCAAAGGCAACTTTACCTCGGAGCTCTATTGGTCATAGTTACGTCCTTGTAATATAGCTACTCCTAAGCTCGGATTGGTTGCAGTTACGTTCTTGCAATCCTCACTTAATACATTTGGTGTCCCCTCCTACTGAAATCCGATTAGTACTAGAACTTTCTAATTCCCTAAGCCTCTTTAACTAGGTTAATTCTAATCCTGATTAATTGATTCACACCTTAAGAGAATCAGAACCATATTTTAGGGCGTAATCCAAGTGTCACCGAGGATACCCTAGTAAAAGGATCGAAGATTGGATACTTAACATGTATCAATTAATCAAAACCATAATAATCCAAGTATTAACACCAAATAAGAAAAATCAAGCATAAAACATCCAACAAAACTAAAGATTAAATGAATCTAACATCAAATATGATAACCAACCCTATGAAATGTTTAGCCTAACATTTCAACCATCAAAACCCACAAATTCATGTTAATAACACAAAAATAGAAATTGAAAAAAAAATATAGAAACAAAAATGGGTTTAAACTACAAATAATTTCAATCTTTATATCCAAGCTGAAATCCACACTTCACAAGGTTGTGCTTCCCAGAAAAAATCAATTACAAGCCAAGTTGTTCACAAATAAAACCTAAATCTAAGAAATCTACAGAAAACCTAATCTAAAAATAGAACAAAGCTTGAATAGGGAAAACCCTAGAGAGAGCCTCCCCTTTCAAAGTTCGAACCCTAGAATTGTCTTGAAATTACCCTTAAATACACCTCGAAAATTGGCCGAAATAAGCCCAAAAATGGAAATAAACTAAGCCAAATCAGCATGGTCGCGACCATAAAGGGATTGTGGTCAAGACCACACAAAAAGTTGAATACAAAATTGCTGCAGGATTATGCTGTGGTCGCGACCACACCGAACTTGCTACTCTTCAGTCGTTGCAGGATGGTGTTATAGTACGATCACACCAAAGTTATTGAAGACAGTTTGCTAAAGAGACTGTTGTGGTCGCGACCACACTGAGATTTTTCTGGAAAGGATCCTCTTGAATTTGCTCTATGGTCGCAACCACGACTTCTTTGCATATCTTCCTCAATTCTTGCCCAAATTGCTTGCTTTTCATCTCATTCTCTTCGTTTCTACAAAATACATAAATATATGGGTTCGACATGAAGATGAGTAGGAAGGTGCTTAGTTAGCATCAAAATCATGAAATATGCTATGTTTTGCACCAATGAAATAATCTAAAGCACACCTAACATTCCCCAATAGTATTTGCTTGTCCTTAAGCAAAGCAATATCATATTTTCCTTATTCATAACTAATTGACATGTTAAGCATGTATTGAGATACCGAATGACAATCGGCCTCAAGGATTTTACCTTCATACCACCAAAGAAAACTTCGAAGAGCCTTTTCAAAAATTAATGGATCGACCATAAGTTGACCTTACCTAAATCAAAGATAGTTCTCAAGTGTGTGTCGAAGTCCCTGCCCCCTCTCAGCCAAATTGCAGTTAGATGGAATTAATGAGCATTTAGTGGAATGGGGATTTCTCACTCCAAATGTTGAGTGTGTAAGACTCCATATGACTTGTTGGGCCTATCACTCTCTACTAATTGTAGGACTATAGACAAATCTTAGGATCATTTAGGTCATTAAAAGCATTGGAGTGTATGGCTTAGGTAGGGTAGTTAAATCGGTCATTAGGCCTTTGAGTTTACGCAACAACATACACATTTCCCTTTTGTCTTTACTTGTTGTTCATCCTTTAGCATAATTGCCTTTTTCTTTCAATGACCATCCTAAGCTTCCCCATCTAAAACTTAGCTTATTGCATATTTTTTCATCACATAGCTCCCCCAAACTTGCATGATTTTCACCATCGTTCACAAGAAACACCTAAGAGGCTTTATTTTTTCTAGGATCACAATGGCATGGAGTAGTGCAATGTTCAACCCCTTTAAGCTTTCTACCTACCCTTAACGGAGCTTTAGGTTAGTAGCGCCCAAACTAGTTGGCCTTAGGGTACTAGGGGTAGAATACCCCTAAGACTTACTTGCTTTAAAGGTAGGAAGGCTACAAGCTCAATCAACCTCCTCCTTTATTTGTTCTTTTTTTTTTTTCTACTTTTTTTCCTTTCTTTTCTACCCTAAACCTCCTTGATTTCCTTTTCTAGCACTCTCACTTCAACTAAACTTCCCAATACACACTACAATGTCTTCACAAGATGTAACATTGAAAGCAACATGTTAGGTAAACACGGGTTCTTTTGACTGAAGGGGTATTCACACAAAAAGGGTAAGGGCTCATTCTTGGCTTTTTCTATAAAGAAATAGCTAATATGGCTCAAATTGGGTGACTATGGATCATATGCACATAAGGGTTAGCTAGAAAGGCTCAACCGATCCAAGGATGGCCTATATCATTTCCTAATTGTCGTGTTGCCTAGGATTTCGCCTCAAGTGATAATTGAACAAGCTGCTAGAGTCTTAAGAGATCAAATAGAATGGTATTCACCTAATTCTTCCCCAAACCAAGCAAAATTAACCAAAAGGGTACATGACATGTGCTCAAGATACCAAGAACCTGTGGTTAGGTCTACAACTATGTGGTCAAACCATGATGCTTTTCTTTCAAATATCTCTCATTTTCTTTATGTGAAAGAAGATTTGATCAATTATTCATCATAGGCATAACGATCAATCTCAAAACAAGCTCAACCAAAAACCAAAACAACCTAAAAATGAAAAAATTAACCTAAAAACTTAAAACATATAAAAGCAACTAAAATGGAAGCAACTAAGAAAACACTGAAAATAGGATTGAAGCTGGAAAATTTAAAAATAAAGGGACACCACCCCAATACCCCCAAACTTAAAATATGCATTGTCCTCGATGCATGAAATATGAAAGTTAAGACCTAGATGATCAATTATGATCATTGGGCAACGGTTAAGGTGGGTCTTGATGAAATTCCTTCAATATGTATCAGCTTCAATGCCCTGAAAAGCAAAAACCAAATAAACACTCAAAATAAAGTCAACATGCAAAACATACTAAAATGACTAAAAACAATACAACAACAACAACTAAAGTATTAAATGGATAAAATCCTTATTTTACTTGGTTGCCTCCTAAGAATCTACTGTTTTTAAAGTCCAACTAGACTCATTGGGGAAGTCCGAGAGCTTTTCTTTGGCCCTTCATCCATCGTGGCCAATACTCCATCTTCATCCTCCTCGCTCATGAGGATGAACTCCTCCACGTCCGTATTGTGCGATGTAAGCTCAAAATCCAACTCTTTGGTGGGGAAAGAGTTGGTCTTTAATTTATATCCTTCAAGAGTGTCCTCTTGAAGGATTGTAGGTGCAAGCTCATCATATGGTAGAAGTGAGCTCTCTATCCGCATGCAACAGTTCTTTTCTTCATCCATAAGCTATGCTTTGGTGGAGGTTGAACTTTAGTTTTTCTTTACCAACAAGCAAGGTCATCTCCCCATGTTCTACTATCAATCCATGCTTGACTTGTGGCATTGGAAGGTGTTCCTATAGATGAGACTTGTTGGTCCTCTTCCATGCCCAAAGTCACAAAGTCAATGGGGAAATGAACTTGTCAATCCCAACCAAAACATTTCAATTGTTTCCTGGATGTTGCTCTTCAACTTGCCTCTTTTCCACTAATAGCTCTTCCTCATTAGCAAGTTCATTCTTTTCTCCTCAACCAATGTCTGAGTCTTGGATTTCCTCCTCAAAACTCAAAGGCACAAAGTTACATTCTCTTTATGTCCTCATCCTTTATGTCGCTTGGGAGTGGCCTTGAATATTGCTCTCTAATGCATGGGCTAGTTGCCCAATTGGATTCTCTAAATTTGTCACATGAGCTTCTTCATTGGTGACTTTATCTTTCATTTTGGCTTCCCCATGTGCATGGTCCTTCTTCATCTCATTCAATAAGGCATAAAATAGCTCTTCATCATAAGGTTGTTGGATTTGTTCTTAATAATTGTAACTTGAGCCTCCTTGACTTTGAAAATTTAGGACTTCCATGGAAGAAATCTTCATATTCCTCCAACCCGATAGTACTTGGCATAATGTGATGGGGTTGAAAGTAATGACCTCCATTGTAGTTGAGAGATAATGAGGTGCTCTTTGAGGTTTGCTAGTCAATGAGGTTTGAGAAAGTGTCCACTCTTTTTCTCAAGTGCGGATAAGCGCTCTATCCCTGTCATTGTTCATTTATGCCAAGCACTTAAAAAAAAAAAAACAAAAAGAAAGGAAAAAATGAAGTATACACAATTACAAATAAGAAACAAACGTTGGAAATTAGGGAAAAGAAAATATTTGCGGTGCAAATTAATCAAACCGCTCTTTTGCTAAAATATCAATCCAAACACCAAAAACCGGTTAGAAAATCCTCAGTCAACGGTACCAAAAAACTTGTTAGGTCGCTGCTGTCATAACGCCAAAGACGTTTTAAGTATGCAATGTGTCTCTAAAAATGGAGGCAACCTAAGCCCACATGTGCATGGGTCACAAGTAATAAAGTACTTTTCAAATTTAAACCGTGATCTGTTCCCCCAAGGATTGTAGGTTTAGTGAAGATTAAGTACCCCAGCTACTAAAGTTGTTCACTATTTGGGCGCCTCAATTATTTAGGGTGAAATTTTAAAATTTATAAAACTAAACTAAACAAAAACATAATGCTTTTTGAAAATTGGAGCAATTGACTAAAAATAGGAGAAAACTACTTAAGGAGGAACTAGGGTTGGTTATTGTCAATGATGTTTAGCGATTCATCCAAATGAGGCCTGGGTTGAATGATTTATGGCTTGAATCAGCTCGAGGTTACAGTACAAGGATCTCACATTCATATTCCCCCTTGTATGTTTTTTCGTACTATCCACCTATTCATAGTTATGTCCTTCTAGGTTGATAGGGCAATAGTTTTCAAAGGAAATTTTACCTCGAGAGGTCTGTTGGTCACAGTTATGTCCTTGCAATAGAGCTACCCGGACTAAGCTCGGATTGGTCACAGTTACGTCCTTGCAATCTTCAATTAATACATTTGGTGTCCCCTCCTAGTGAAATCTGCTAATACTAGACCTTTATAATTCCCTAAGCCTCTTTAACTAGGTTAATTCGAATCCCGATTAATTGATTCACACCTTAAGAAAATTATAACCATATCGAAGCTAAAATCCACACTCCACAAGGTCATGCTTCCTAGCAATAATCGATTACAAGCCAAGCTCTTCACAAATAAAACCTAAATCTAAGAAATCTACAGAAAACCTAATCTAAAAATGTAACAAATCTTGAAGAGGGAAAACCCTAGGAAAGAGCCTCCCTCTCTCAAAGTTCGAACCCTAGGATTGTCTTGAAATTAACCTTAAAAACCTCGAAAACTGGGCCAAAATAGGCCCATAAATGGAAATAAAGTAGGCCAAATCGTCACGTGGTCACAACCATAAAGGGCTTGTGGTCGCGACACAAAAAGTTGAATACAAAATTGATGCACGATTATGTTGTGGTCGCGACCACACCGAAGTTTCTAAAGATAGTTTGCTGAAGAGGCTGTTGTGGTGGTGACCACACCGAGATTTTGCTGCACAAGGTCCTCTTCAATTTGCTCTATGGTCACGACCACAACTTCTTTGCATATCTTCCTCAATTCTTGCCCAATTGCTTGCTTTTCGTCTCGTTTTCTTATTTTTACAAATACACCAAATATATGCGTTAGCACATGAAAATGATTAGGAAGGGTGCTTAGTTAGCATCAAATCATGAAATATGCAATTTTTGCACCAATAAAGTTAACCTAAAGCACACCTAACAATATCCCAATTTTTCCTAAGAAAATAAGCAAAATACCAAAACATTCTCAAACCATTACTAGGCACCAACCCAAACTCATATGAGACACAAAACAAACAAAAGCCATGCAAATAACAACCAAACAACACAAAGGAATAACTAAAACAGGTAGGAGATAAAAAGTTGGATTTTGAAATTTTTTTGAATTCTGAATTCACCAATGCGAAATATGATAAGCTAAAATGGTGCAAGTGTACGCATCGCCAACAGTAAATATAAATAAAGTAGAGTATCGATTCCACAAGAGTTGGATGCACCACGAAATTAGAATATCTATTCTTTATCTAATTACAAATTATGAAACTGAAATTGAATTCTAAATTTAACTACCAAACTGAAATTAACAATAAACCCTATCTAATCACTAGAAGAAAAATATGGATGAGTGCTGATCTAGAGTTTTTGATTTCAATTTACCAATCCCTAAGCAATTGGTTCGATTCTATTCAACTGACATTTGAATTGTTAACTAATTGCAATCCCTCACAAAATTAATTGTGAATCTCTTTTCATAACTCACACCTACACACTAGGATTTAGGTATTTTGCAATGTCTTTACTACTCAACCCTAAAATCCTAAGAATGCAAATACAACTGAAGATAGCTAAAATTTCCCCTCAAAACCCATGAGTATCTCTAGTCAATGGCGAATTGTGACATTCCAACCTAGGTCTAACCTGTTATTCACTTCTCAAATCTCACAACAGGTCACAATTCAAATTGATAGTGATCAATTATCAGTTAGAATTAAGAACGAGATGAAACATTTAGCAATAACAAAAACAAATGACAATTGAAATAGAAATCAACACCAAATTACAAAGTACATGCTCAATTTACATAAAAACCCTAGAATATGAAACTAGAACATTATGAGAAGATAGAAAGATATCCAAATGAATGAGAACATAGAAAGGAAAGAGGACACTCTGATATAAATGTAGATCTTTAAGAGTTGAATCTCTTTCTCTACCTTATCTTAAAATCCTTGAAGCTCTAAGTCTTTCATTTCTCCTCCAAAAAGAAACCCCTCTAAATTAGAGTTTCTTCCTTTTATATCTCAAGCTAGGCTTCCAAAAATTACAAAAAATGGGTTGGATACTATAGATGGGCCGCTAGTGACGTCACGATGTCGTGAATCTCAGGACATCATTGAGACTCTCAAGTCACAACGTCGGGACTCTCATATCGCGACGTCGGGACTCTCACATTGCGATGTCGGGACTCTCACATCATGTGTCGTGAAACTAGAATATGAAACTAGAGCATTATGAGAAGATAGAAAGATAACCAAATGAATGAGAACATATAAAGGAAACAGGAAACTCTGATATAAATGTAATCTTCAGCTGTTGAATGTCTTTCTCTACCTTATCTTTAAAACCTTGAAACTCTAAGTCTTCCGTTTCTTCTCTAGAACGAACCCCCCTAAATTACGGTTTCTTCCTTTTATATCTCGAGGGTAGACTTCAAAAAATTATAAAAAATGGGTTGGATATTGTAGATGGGCTGCCAGTGACGTCACGACGTCGTGACTCTCACGTCGCGACGTCGGGACTCTTACATCGCAACGTTGGGACTCTCACATCGTGACGCCGAGACTCTCCCGTTGCGATGTCGAGACTCTCAAGTCGCGAAGTTGAGACTCTCACGCCATGATGTCGGACTTTCACGTCAAGACGTGCGGATTTGGAACTTCCAGAATTCTCGGCCACGTCGCGACGTGCGCTGCAGTTATTTGGGGACGTGGTTCTATCATGTTGCGACGTGATATTCAGTTGGTTTCTTTGTGCTATTCTACCTTTTCTTTTCCCATTTCAGCTCAATTATGCTTTATATACCTCAATGCCTAGGATTTGGTCCCAATGGAAAATATGAACGAAAACGGTGTTAAACAGTTATTAATATCATAAAAAATATGAAATAATAACCAAAATATGAAGATAATATGAGTAAAATATACTATCACCCCTGTATCACGTTTCTACTAAGGTTGTCCTCTATTAAATTTGTTATTAAGCACAAGTTCTAGGTGAAGGTTGGGTTTAATAACTAAATGAGTGTCTAGTAGGGCTCTCACATTGGCTCTTTCGGGATCTGAAAAAGAAACTTGGTCATGCAAATAGGAGGAATGATTCTGTCAACAATAATCCATTATACTGGTCGGGGACGATAGTTGTTTAAAAGGCATTAAACAACTTGATGGATTCTTTAAACGACATTCATAGGTTCCACCAAGCATTGATGTCAGGTGGCAATCATGCCTCTTGTTTGCTCATCACTGCAAACTTTCTGAGCTCTTGAATTTTCCAGTTAACTTGATGACATCCATACGCATTGAGAATCGGCCTATAATTTCATATATGCTAATTAGTGTTGCGTGAATAGAAATGAGAATGGTAGACAATTTTCTTAACTTTTGGTAGTAGATGGACATATATTAGTTTTTTGGTCAGTAGGATGGGCAAGTGTACACCTTTTTAATATGTATTGATGGAGAATTTCTTGTCCTTTATCTTAAAAGTATGTAAGACTTCAGTCTCATTATGAACAAACTCAAATAAAATCTTACCCTTCATAATTATGTAAAGAAATTAAATGCAATAATAGTAGCATCATCTTGCACCACCTGTGAAAGGATATATGAATTAACAACAAAATTGTTGTGGAATAGTTTACTTTAGGTTCTCAAGAGAATGATTAAGTTAATGGCTTCATGAAAGATAATGCACAGTTTTTTAGGAGTATATTTGATTAACGTTAATATTGGGAGTTAATTATTCATTTAAGTTTTATGTTAAATTAGGATTAATTTTTCATTTAAATGTTACTATTTAATTATTAGTTTGTATGAAAGTTATTTTTTAAACCCAACCAAAAAGTTCTAAACCATGTAACTTATGTTTTGTCGGTTTTTAGATTAACCATATAATTATGTTGTGCAAAGAGGAACAATTAAAAAATGAGAAATACCTATTAAAGTACGGATATAGAACGCTTACAAAAAATATAAATGATCTATTTAATCAATCATTTTTACAGCAAATGTGTAAATTACTGTTTTATGATATTCCTATCCGTTCTTTGTATTGTTGATATTTGTCCTAACAAACAAGTTAAATATTCATACTCATTTATGAATATGAGTTAATATTCTTCCATAGTTGTTTCGTGCTTTTGGTGTATTTATTTTTTCTCTTTAATTAATTATCTTGTC
>JAREIK010005980.1:0-44755 GCA_029783825.1 Sapria himalayana | reverse complement strand
AAATTGCATAAATTCTCAATCTGATTTTTCCTTTTATTTTAGATTGAGTTTGAATTGTGATTATAAAACTTAAATTGTAATATTAGAGCTAAGGTTTCGAGTTTAAGGTTTGAAAAAGATTGTTTAAGGTAGGAAATCTCTACAAACATATGTGAACTTTTATAATTCACATTGTTAGTTACATATACTATTTTTTGATGTGTGATTTCATGTATGTGGTTATAACCCATTTATTTTAGATCATTTGAAATGAGTTTTCATGAAAAAATTATTTTGATAAAAATAGAAAAATGATATTTAAATAAGTAAATGGTGCCAAAAATTATGGTTGATGATTTATTTGGAAAATTTTGAAATTAGATTATTTTGATATGCATGTATAAAATTTTATGAAAAATAATTTGAAGCTATATGAACTATATAATATTTGAATGAAATTTGAATAAATTTGAAAATATGCAAATTTTGGATGTGAGGTTTTAAGGTAAATATTAGTCATAGTAAGGACTTGGAGGGATAAACTATAAAAATATTTATGGAGGTAGGGATTAGATATGCCCTTGATATAATGACCATAAATTTATTTGTGCAATTGTGGTGGATTTCTACTATTTGGAGTTGGAAAACAATAAATCTCTCGTGAGTTTTCTGATAATGGGAGTGTGTTTGTGTGTTTCCCAATTGAGTTGGTAGCTAGGCTGGAGCATTGATGTTAATTTTTTTCTCTACATATCTCATTGTGACTTGTAGATTCTTGATATTCATAAATTATGTATGTTCATAAAACTGAGATGTAAATTAAAAAAAAATGTTTTTCTAAATTACTACACTAATACATTATGATTTTATAAATTTGTATAACCATGTATATGTATAAATATATCTATGAATATTTTAAAATCTATTCTTAAACTCATATATTGTATATTGGAAAATATATGTGGCTATAGAGATAAAACTTGAATTTTCAATGTTTTATTATAATTTTTCTATTGAGAATTAGTTTGCTTTCCCATATTTTCCTCATGTGGAGGAAATGTTGATTTCCAAACCCAATTCTAAAGTTTGCAGATCCATGGGAGGGTTTTGGTGGAATATCTTGACATGTTTTTTTTTTTGAAAACTTTTATGTATTCGGCCATAAGCACCATCTTGTATAAATAATTTTGCTTTTGTATGCGATTGTTTTATTTTGATAATTTATGCTTATTCATGATATTCTTTAGAATTTAATTCATTTTAAATGGTTAAATATGAGGTTTCATAAACCTATTTTTTAACCTAATTTTAATGAATTTTTGAGGTTGTCGGTATATTAAAAAATGGAACTAACATAAAAATTAGAATGACATAAATAGATTTTGACTTGTCTATAGTTTTCTACAAACAAGTGGTCTAACAAAAGCAATTTTATTTATAGAACGCGTGTGTTTTTCTTGATTATTTCCAATATAATTCAATTAATTTAAATCAATATTTTAATTTATACCATTCCATTTATTCTTTATATGTAATTTGTAAGTAATTTACTAAATTTATAAAAGTCCACCATAAAAAAATATAAAAATCTCCCCCATTGGATTTTAAAGTAATTTACTAAATTTACTAAAATATTTTAAAGTAATTTACTAAATTTAAATCATATTAAATCTTATTAATCAGACCAAAACATATCGCAGCTTCAAAGTGGGCATGTTTGAGGATCGTGACAACAACACTCCCTCCCCCCCCCCCCCCCCCCCCTAGTAATCACCACATTAAAAGGAATTGTTTCATTAAAATGTTGTATATTAATTTCTTTAAAGTTGAGGTGAGTAATGACTTTATGTATAATTTTGCTAGATTATAACAAATTCTTTAGACATTACTTTTACTATTCTTATATACTAGAGTTCATGTCTATAAAAGAGTTTTGACAAAATATATTTAATTTTATTTTTTTAAAGGTTACATTCTTTTGACTAGCATCATATACTAAACTCCAATACTTAAACACATTGTTTATAACAATGATTTAAGTTTATTTTCTTTGTTATGCCATGATTTCTCATGCAATGCTTGCCTCTACAATAAAAGCCACAAATTGACTTTATCCAGCTCTACAATTATCTTTACTCAACTTGTTGAAATCATCCTTTCAAATGTTTGGACTTCTCTAATTTTCTAACAAGATTCCTTTAAGTATTATGTGATCTTCATTCATTATTTCACAAAATACATCTAATCTTAACCACTCAAACAAAATTCTAAAGTCGAAAAAAACTTTAACAAATTAGAAGCCATTATAGAAAATGACTTTCATTTATCCATCAAAACTCTCTGCTCATATAATAGTGGTAAGTAGATTCATCTACAATCTCTAGTATCTCACTTATAATCACATTTAATCACTAAGTACATTTGTTGGACACGTGTCTTCACTACATTCATCTACATCATTAAAGGAATGTTAGCACCCACCTTAAATCTCTTATCACCTTTAGAAAAAAATATTTCAAGGAACATGAACTTATTCAAAATTAAAAAGCTTTGGTTGCTAATGCTACCCTTGGTTCCAACCTTACACATCATAGAAACTAAAGTCAAGCTCCAAGCCTTGCGTTTTATTTTTGCTATACTCTAACCCAAAATGCATTCTACTATTTTGATTCCTCAACATAAAAAAATCAATGTTTCCGGGCATGTTAGATTCATTGAGCTACAATTCTTACAAGCTTATTAACTATGTAGTACATCCCATAGTCCTCAACTCAACCCATTCCCACCTAGATTCCTTCATTATTCAAGTTGTCTCACCTCTTGCTGAGCCACCACTCACAATGTCATCTGAATTCATCTTCTAGCCATCTCCATTTTAAGCTTCAAAACACTCTTCAAAATTTCACCCACCCCATCCATAACCATTCCAATATCACATCTTCCGAACCTTTCAGAATTAACATGGAACAAAGTCAACAACATATAAAAAACTAGTGGAACCATAAAAAAAATAAGTATAATATAACAAGAATAGCGAAATATTTTTTTTTTCATAAATAGGAACAATTTCAAAGGAGAACTTTGACACTTGATGAAAGCATTGGTATTGCATTCACTATAATATCACATAAAATTGATATTATATAAGAATTTTATAAAAATATTTATGGAATACATAAGATGATAAAAATGTAGTATTGTAAAAGTATAGTTATTAAAATGTAAATTATACTTTATATAAAAATAAATTATTAAATTTTTATAAATTTCATTACTTAACATTGTATTGTTTCTAAATTATGTGTTTTTTAATATTTATATTTTTTATAATAATAATGATTGTATAATTTTATTGTTGTTATGATATCAATAGTTTTGATATTTTTTATTAGTTGTTATTTTGTAATTTTGAAAACTACAATTTCAAATAAGATAATTTAAAATTTTATATTTATGCAAATTGATATTCGATTGTAATTATACATTTAAATTATCTTAAATATTTTCACTCTTTGAACATTTATAATATTTTGTTTTATTCAATATATTGATTTAATAATCATCATTTCTTTCTAATTTGATTATTTATTGTTTTAATATTTTTTTATAATTTTATAAATTTAATATTTTTAAAATTTTATATTTTTTAAATATATCATTTTAATTCTATATATTGTGTAATTTTGCAGCTTTAATTACTAACTTTATAATTTCCATTTTTAAAATTTTTATGATGTTAATATTTTGAAATCTTTTATATATCTTTTAATAAATTTTATTGAAGATGTTGTCATATGCATTTAAAGATTAAAGATAGAGATATCCAATGAGTCGGATGGCCCTCGCTTAATTCGAGGAAAATTTGAAATAGTTGTTCAATGCATGGCATGATGAAGAGTCATGCTTGCCAAGTGCACAAGATGACCCATGACACCACCAATGACATGCCATGCTTGCCTAGGGTGTAGGCTAACCCACAACACCGCCAATGCCATGTTGTGCTAGGTAAAATGGCCCACATGCCAAAATTTAGCACCACATAGGCCTTTTGGCAATCCCAACATGCGGCAAATGCCTTTGGGCAGAAGGTTTATTTTTTGGTATATCAAATGTAAAATAATTGAAAAAATAATTTTATTTATCAAAAATTAAAAAATAGATCAAATTTCAAAATGACAAAGCTTTAGTGCACTAAAAAACATCAAAATTATTTTGCCTTTCAAATAATTTTAAAAATAAATAAATCTTGATTTTCAAATTTGGAAATCAAAATTTCAATTCAAAAACCAATAACTTTTAAACAAGATATTCTTTAAAATAAGGATGATGAGACTAGGGTTATAACTCATATCATTCTTTACATAAAAAACCCTTTACCATCCACACAAATGATTTTTTTTTTATTTTGAGATAAATAAATAAATAGATAAATAAATATATAAATACACACACACACACACCTACATTCATTATTATAATTATATATAACCATATAAAAATATGTATATATATATATGTGTGTGTATGTATAGATATAAATATATATTCATATATGTTTATTTAGTTTATATATATATGTTTATATAAATAAATATATCTATATATATTTATATATATAAACATATAAATATGTGTTGATGAAGTGGTCCACCACGCTTCACAGCTTTGATCTCTGATAATTGGAGAAATGTGGCTTTAGAAGCTGTTATTTTGCACCTTCTAACATCTCAAGTGGAGAATTTTCATCATGTTTATTTTTCATTCATGAGGCAAAGGAGTAGGGCTAGAATCATGAGGTCTAATCAACAGAGTCAATAAAAAAAACCCTTTTGGAGTGTGAAAATAGCTTGCCTTTCCTTGGCAAACGGAAGAAGGGAGGTTTTTCAAAAATTTTTTGATTGAGTAAAATGTGGCATTGCTGATTAGTGAAAAGTTGTCATTCAACAATAGATAATTAGTCTTGGTAGGCGCACAATGGTTGATTGTTCATTATGGGTATGTACAATCAGTTCAAATCTTTGCTTTAAAAGTAGTACTAGCAGGAGGAGTAACACTAGGAGTTTTCCCATCTTAGATGTCCATGTTATGAAAAAGTAAGTCGGTAGTGATTAATCCACCTTTTCCTTTTTGCCTGATGCAAAAATATACTCATTGCATCCTATATATAAGGAACAATTGACTACCTGAAAGAAGAAAAGATATCCCACACCTTCCTTTATTATATTAGCTTTGTAATTAGAACTTATTTGCATATGCAGTTGCCGAATTAGCACTCATAGATTCAAACCCCTCCTTTTGTTTTGAAGCCTTGATGTATCACTCTTTACTTAATCCAAGTTTTTTCATGTTCCCTCCTTCAAAAAATATTTTTTTTATTACCCAAAGAGAAAATATGAATTTTTGGATTTGAATAATTCTAACATTGAATTCTAATTTATAGATTCAACTTGACTTGTACCTAGAATAGAAATTACATGTATCCAATTGAAATCTAGGCATTTTTTCTATCTTATGCTCAGGTGGGCTCTACAGATGCTAAAAAAAAGCATGAAAGTAAAGAGTTGATTGAGCGAATTGATAAATGAATCACAATTCTCAGCTATCACATTTAGAAAGACCACTAGTAAAATTTCACTAAATTAAATAAACTAAACGGTTAAAAAAAATCACAAAAAAAAAAATCTTCTGAAACTACTAGACACACAAAGCCACCGCATAACCCTCTTGCCCATCGTATGCTATGGAGGTCAAACTAGCCTCTCTTTTGAATTTGATCTATACTATCGGTAAAAATTATTCTAATTACATATTGGTAATAATTATATTATTATTACAATACTTTATTTCATGTGCGCTATTTCAGAATGAAAATTATTGATTTCAACTAAGAAATATATTTACTACTACATACACTCACTTGTTAAAAAATTGTATTCTAATGAATCATCATTGTTGTGTTGGTGTTTATTTAAATCAAAATCTCATATATTATAATAACGTGCATAGGAGAATATTATTTATACTGTTGAAAATTTTTATGTTTGATATACCTTGATGCACAACTTCTTCAATCATTTCATATTTTTCTTCTTTTAGCTTTGGTTCACAAAGAAGATGATGCTACAGTAGTGTAGCATCGATAAGCTATAAAATAATTTATATTTTAAAAATAAAAACCAAACATTTAATAGATCTCAGGCTCATAGTATAAATTATTTCTTACAATAACTAATATTAATTTTAATTAATACCATTATAGAATTATAATTATACTCACTTAGTAATTTAAAAAAAATTCTATTTGTTACTTAACACAAATTAAACTTATGTTAAAATTACAAAAATCTATTGATTGAACCAAATCATTAATATTCTAATTCATTCAATTTCTAATTATTTCCTTAAAATTTTCTACTTAACCTATTTGAATTATCAGATTAAAATCTATCTGCATGGTTTGACAATATCAAAACTTATAAGCTTCCTCAAGATGAAATCATCAATCCTTTTAATATGACATGGAGTTCCATAATCTATTTCACTATACACTTGATAAATAATTCATAGAGTTTCATAATCTATTTCTAGTTCTCACTCTTTATAAATTAAAATTACTATTAAGAAGAGCATTTACATGTTAATCACTTCATGAATAGTATTAATAATAGTTATTATAACAATGATATATTTTATTTTATAAGTTTGTACAAAATAATTACACTATGTTGATCCCATTCAATACAGTCAAGTGTATTGGCACTAAAAATTAGAAATTTATCATTCACCATAGTCAAGATAGACATACTGAAATTTAATACTATAATCTTACTAATAGGTTATCCAACTCTATCAAGATTGTGAACAAACAAACCTATATTCAATAAAAATCAATGATTTTATCTTTTATCTGTAAGCTAAACTCTATGCACCAAATTATATATAGTATAGAATAAAGGAAACACATATTTAAAAATTCATATCTTTGTAAAATCTTTTATTTAAAATAAGAAAATGATGTAATTTAAGAAAATGGAAATATAATCAAAAATGGTTTTTTAATATAAATATGTTCCAATAATTTCTCACTTAATCTCAAATCCATTATGCCACTTGTTTAATTCCCATTCATTTTGTTTGTTGGCCAAAATATTTATCTGGAAAGCTCTTTGTAAAAGGATCCATCAAGTTATTTTCCGATGATATTTTCTTCACCACCTCATCTCCTCTTTTCACAATATCTCATATTATATGATATTTATGATTCATGTGTTTTAACTTTTTGTGAGTTCTAGTTTCCTTTGAAATTGTAACTTCTCTACTATTATTATAATAATGTTTAATAGGTAGTTACACAAAAAAAAATGACCCTTAGATCCATTAGAAAGTTCTTGATGCATATAACCTCTTTGGTTACCTCTAAAACTACCATATATTTGGCTTCCAAGGTGAAATCAAAAATATAAGATTATTTGACATTTCTCTAGCTCATGGCTCTAGTTCCCAAAGTAAACACAAAATATGAGATGAATTTTTTGAAATCCTCATCTAATTAGAAATCTAAATATGTATACTTTATAGGTACAAGATTTTCCCCTTGATATACTAACATATAATATTGATTCCTTTTTAGGCATTTAATTATGTGTTTTAGTATTGTTCAATATTATTGTCTTGGACTACATTAATATTTGCTTACCATGCCTATAGAAAAAATAGATATTGTGTCTATAACAAAGCATTACATATGTTAGGCTTCCTACTATAAATGCATTAGAAATTTCCTTCATTTTCTCTATCTCAATAGTTTTTTAGAACACTTTTTTTTTGATTGAGCGATTTCATGCCTAAAAGAAAGATAACCTTTCTTAGAATATTACATATTAAAATGATTATATATCTAATAGATATAAATAGCTTAAAACAAATCCAAAATTCTTTGTTTGCAATTTAGCAAAATCTTAATCCCAAAAATATGTATACTTCTTCTAACTTTGTCATATCAAATTTTCTAGATAACAAGACCTTAATCGAAGACAATGAGCTCACATCATTCTCAATGAGTAATATATCATCAATATTTAATAACAAGAATATTACAATATTGTCACTTCTCTTTATATACACATAATACTCTTCATAATATTAATCAAACCTATAAGACTTAAATGCTTCACCAAAGCAAAATTTCCAATATCTATATGCTTGTTTCAGTCTATAAATAGACTTATTTAACATACACAATATGTGCTCTCGACTTTTTTCTATGAAATTATCTGATTGTATCATATATGTATATATTTTTTTGAGATGTCCATTCAAAAAAATAGTCTTTACATTTATTTATATTTATCAAATCTCCTCATCATAATAAGTTGCAATGGACAAGAGAATCATGATTGACTTTGACTTTAGACTGTCTTTATGTGAAAGGGTCTCTTCATAATTGATTCTTTTTTTTGAGTAAATTATTTTGAAACAAGCCTAGCCTTGTAAATCTCAATATTGTAGTTTTTTCCTCTTTTTTTATTATAGATCCTCATAGACTTTATGAGTTTTACCCATTTAGGTGGTTCCATAAGATCTCATACATGATTAGATTACTTTGACTATATTTCTGATTCCATGGTCTTTTGCAATCATTTTGCATCTTTTTCATGAAGTGTTCATCGTAGTTTTTTTGATCAATATCTAGATCAATATGGATTCTATCATAATACTCTTTAAAGAGTGTATCCCATATAAGTTGATGTAACCATCCCACTATGATGAGACATTTCTCTCGATTATATACTTTTAGTAACATGTTGCATAGATACTAATCTCTATGAATCATTATGACCATTAATATCTGATTGTGTAACTAGTATATCAATGATAGATTCATAAGGTTCAATATCAATATTCTCACTAATAATTCTTTCATTAGGATGAGGCAATGAGGTATCAAAGATACTACTTTGTTGTGTTCTTTCTGGTATTGAAAGAGTTTAGACTAAATTATCTCCTCTTAGTATCTTTAGAAAAATGTTACATCTGGGCTTATTATTAGCTATATAGTCTTATTCTAGGAATTATACATTGATACTAACAATGACCTTATGATCCTTTGGACTATAAAACAAACTAACTTTAGTTCCTCTAGGATATCCCATGATGAAATATATTTATGTTCTTGTTTCCAACTTATTTACCTTCCCTTTTAGCATATATGCTGGCCAACCCTACAAATGAATTTTTTTAGACTAGGCATATGCCCAATCCATAATTTTGTTAGAGAAGAAGGTACATACCTAGATAGGACTAAGTTTAAAAAATAAGCTACTATTTCTAATGCACATCCAAATAACTTATTATTGATCTTACCATGTCCATAAGAGTCCTATTCTTTGTTTCAACCATATCATTCTACCATGGAATACCATGCACGAATAACTGAGATATAGTTTCTTGATATAATAAGCAATCCTAAGCCCTCTAAAGAGGTACTCATCACAATGATTAGATCATAGTGTTTTGAGACATTTATTTTGATATTTTTCCTTTTTCATCATATTCTCTTTGAATTTCTCAAAGGCATCAAACTTATAACATATTAAATAAATGTCCCCATATCTTAGCAATCATAAATGAAAGTGATGAAATACTCAAAATCACATCTTGGTTGTATAGCCATGAGCCTACATAAATTAGAATGAACGAATTCTAGTAGCTCTTTGACTCTATAGACTTTAGCCAAAAAAAGGCATTTGGTCATTTTTCCTTCTAATTATGACTTGTATCCTAACCTAAGCATAAGTGACAAAGATATGTTTGGTTCATATTTGAATGATGTTTTATTTTTTGGCAAAGTGTTGATACTTTTCTATCAAAAGGATAATCTTTTTATTCAAGTAAATTATTAGAAAATCTTTGAATAAAAAAGAAAATAGATCCTTAATTAAACTAGAAATAAAAAGCAAGTTTTTTTTGATTGAATGTACATAAAGATAATCTTTCAAAATTAAAATAATATTTCTCTCAAACCTAAGCATTCAAGCTCTCATACAATAGTCACGACCTTTGTAGTGTTTACCATGCGAAGATCAATTTCTATCACTTAGTTGTCTGGTTTCATGAAACAATTACAAAAAATTATAGATATTATTAGTGGCACCCTGATATACGCATTAGGTATCCATAGGCATCATTGCTAAACATGATTCAACTACAAGTAATTGAGATTTATCTTACTTATTTACTTTGTAAAAAATAAATTAGACATTGGTTCTTCTAGTGACCAGACTACTTGTAAAAAAAGATATTTATTTTGGCTTTTTTACCCTCATTTGTGACTTATGAACTATCGGTAGAACATAAGTATGTTTATGAAATTTATTCTTCGTTTTTTTTCAGTTTAGAAAAAGTTCATTTAGCTACAAATACTATATTTGGTTTCCTAATAATACTTTCAACTAATACCAATTCTTTAAGCAATTGTGCTAAATTCTAATCAAGTTTATTCATATAATAATTTAGGCAAAATTGCTTAAAGAAATATGATAGTAATTGAAAAATAATATCAATCTAAGAATCAATATCAATCTTAGCTCTAAAGAAGAATATTTTATCTAGAAAACCAATCATCTTGAGAACATAATCCCTCACTATGGTGCTATCAGTCATTTTCTTATTCATCATATCTCTTATAGGTTTCTATCTGGTATAATGGGTATAATTCCCAAATATTAGACATCATGTCATAGGCAGTAGCTATAGACTGATGTTGATGTTGGAAAATAGTTAACATGAAAACTAATATATAACATTTAGACATCTCATCATTCTTTACCTAATTTTTATAAGGTTAGGTTTCCTCATTGGTTGCCCCCAGATGAAGTTTATCCAAACATAGATCTGTGAGTACAAACTTTTAGCTCTTGACTATCAGGACAATGTCAAGATTTCTTTTCTAATCTTTATAATTAGTTTTGTCAAGTTATTCTCTTTGAGAATGGTGGCAAGTGGGTAGAAAAATATTCTCCAGAAAAATTTATGATGAGCTTATCAATTTAAATTTTATCACAATAATTAGTTCCCACCAACAATTCTTGAGTAAATAGATCATCAATCTGACACACCATGAACAACATATCTCAGTGAAAGGATAAATATTAATCATTATTTGTTTAGAAAGACAAATTCCTTTTAATATTTATCAATTACCATATAAGCTTTTAATATGAACAAAACATAACATTTAAACTTATGCCTAGATCACATATATATATATATATGTAAGATAGATTTTGAGACTAGTTAAAGATGCACCGTTGGGTTCATCGAAGGTGGAAACACTTCTAGTTTATGAATCTCGCCTGAAACTAGGCTGTTCAAAGTATAGAACCAATGCCATAAATAAGTTCTGACCAGAAGTCCCCCGATGTGCAAAGATGAGTGGGAGTTGATTCATATTGGGACCTCAAGAACTACTATTAGCTATTTTGGAATTTAATGAGGAATATGGAGAAAATATCAAAGCATATGATGACTAACAGCAAAATTTTTACTAAAAAGCCATCTTCTGAGCATAAAAAGAAAGTCTGGTGTTAGAAGATTACTCGCTAGATTACTTGCTAATAAAGGAAGTCTGATGTAAGAAGATTCCTTGCTAAATTAGCTCTCTTTGAAGCATAAACACACATACACATAGACAAACAGACAGACACACACACACACACATATATATATATAATAGATACATATATATTAGATATGTATATATTTATATGTTTATATAAATAAATAAATATATATATATATGTATCTATTTATATTTATTTATCTAAAACACACACACACACACACACACACAAAGATAGACACAAACACATATGTGTGTGTCACTACAAGAAAATAACAAAATCGAAATATAAAATAGAGACACCCAATTCCATTCCTAAAATTAGGAATGGAATTGAAATGGATTAGAAACAGAAGGAAAAGAACATATTACTACAAAAATTAGAAATGGAAAAATAATATGTCGCTATTAAAAGGTGATGATATTTTGACATTACATGGAAATAGAATCAAAAATAGAAGTAGAGATGAAAATTTAAATGGTTTAACCTTTCGTTGCTAATATCACATTGAGTCATTTTGTTAATGAAATGATAATTTCTCTAAAAATTAAATGAAAATGAATTCTATTTCAATTAGTTAAGAAACAAATTTTGGACCTGCTACAGAATTTAGCGATGGAATTCCTTTATGTCTCTCATTTTGAAATGAAATTTTAGTCTGTCGCTATCAGAATTTAATAGTTTTGGCATTGAAATCCAATTCTGCCATTGCTTTAGAAATAAAAACTCATTCCTTCACTAATTGACATTAATTATTTTTTTTGAAGAACATTAATTACTTCGTATGTTCAAAAAAAAATTTAGGGTTTGGGCAAAATTATTACTAATTTTTATCGCCCATCAACCTAATCGAGCTTACTTTTCTCCATGCTCATGTTCATCACCCTAATCATCGATCATTAAGGTATGTAATTTAATTTCTTGATTTTTCCCATATATATTTAGTCCATATAAAATGCTTTATATGGTTTTTTGAAGATTCCTATTATTTTTTTTTGCATTGCTCCATCATTATTTAATGCTTATTGTTGTATTTTGATTGGCATATTGATATGTATTAGAATTTCGAATTGTTGGATGATTCTATTACATAAATTACTTTTGTCAATATAGATACTATATAATTTTAATTTTAAAGGCATCACTTATTTTTGAACCTTAATTCATTGAGATTAAATAAAATACAAGATCACTTATTATGGAACCTTAATTCATTGAGATCAAAGAAATATAAGAGCACTTAACTTCATTGGAATATCATATATTAGGATTCATGTTTTCATTTTTTTATCATTTTATATATCCCGAATATTATAGAATTTCAAAGTGTTCATTTATTAACCCCAAATGAAGGAATACTTAATTTCATAAAAGATTACTAGTTTCACACATCTGAAGAGTGAATCTCTAACCCTCAACATATATTTATATTATGATCTTTTATATATAAACTAAATTGAAAAAAAAAATACTAGCGCATATACAACTTTTTGCATCACAATATTATAATCCTAGTAGTTTCAAATATCATTTACATGCATACAATCTTAAAATCAAAGAGTACTATTTCTTGTAACAAATTATAATTGAGGGTGGTTGATCCAAAGTCCCAATAGTCAGGGGATAAACTCTATGGTTAAAGGTAACTCTTAATTATTTTAATGTTTTTTATGATTATGTGCACATATACCACACACTATAGTTCATTATTCAAATATAACATCATGTTATATTTATGAGTGTTATAATTTCTTATTTATCGATAGTGATTATGAGAAACTACTGGATTACACAGAAATATAAATAATGCACCCCATAATAATCAAACACCAGTTTTAACATGGTTTGCTAGTCATTCAACATGACTAACTATGTCCACCGTAAAAATGCTTAGCACTTATAGATTAATAACCAAATGTTACAGTATAAAATCAGAGAGAGAGAGAGAGAGAGAGACAAAGAATAGAGCATGTGTAACAAATTATGCATATAATGAATTTATAAGAAAAACAAATAGGGTTCTATAAATGGAACAAGTCATATCAATAGAGTGGACCGAGTCAGAAAAGCAAATAGAGTTCTATAAGTTTGACCCCCATTATTATTTCAGTGCCACATGACTAATCTTTCACCATATTAGTACTTGCACCTTTAAATAAAACAGATAAACAAAAAAAATAAATGGTTAAATAGATAACAAAACAAAATATATACTATAGTGTGATTTTTAATTTTATGTGATATTGATTATTTTCTTATTTTTTGCTAACATTTTTTTTATTCTTTTGGAATGTATTATTATGTTTTGCTTGTATGTGATTTTTACTTTTTTTTTGATTTCATCCTTTATAGATAAATATTAAATATTTAATTTTTTGTATATGAGAAAAATACAACTGAAGGGTATAGGTAAATATCTAAGAGATTAATGCAACCCACATCATTGTATCATTTTAATACAAACTGACCTATTAATGATGTGACTACAAAATTTTTGTGACTTTTTTGTAATGCCATAAATATATTATTACAACTTTTTTATAAATAAGTCATTATCTATATTATTATTATTCAATATAAGTTGGGATTATATGTTACAAGAATAAAAAATATTATACGATCATCAATAAATGAATGTAAGACTAAGAGATGGGATATTGCCCTATGAGTTTGTAGAGGGTATTGATGAGTTTGTTGGCTTTGTTTAAAAATACTCTAATTTAATGGATAAAACAAAATAAGATGCCCATGCAAGATCATAAATATCAGAATCAGAGTTTCTAAGATGGGCTTGAAATATTGCTTGGTTAAAAAGGAAACTATTTGGACATTAATTATGCACATGTTAAAAAAATGAGGAATAATTAATTCAACATTTATTCGAGTAGCAAGGATAAATTAAGTATTTATCCATGGAAATGTGTAGAAGAAATCAAGTAATAGTTCGTGGAGGATAAATTTAACATTTATTCAGTGACGTCAGCACTACAAATATCTCTCTACATTCTCTTACATATATAGAGGATATGTTAGCATCATCTCATCATGTGACACAGATTGATTGTCATTGATATTTTGTATTTATCTCATTCTATATTAGAAGGTATTGTTAGCTCCATCCCACCTATCTTAGTAGATACGTGCATTGCTACTACAACATCGACAATTGCTAGATATTCACAATTTATTATTTGTAAGCAAAGTTATGATAACATATTCATATGGTCAACAATTAACAATAAATAGTATGTGCCTTTTAGAAATATGCTACATGCATAAAATATCATTTTTCATTTTTTTATTTGTATAAAATTTAAATTACAATTTTCCATGAAAACATAAATAAATTATTATGGTTAAAATATCAAAATTTTAATTAATAACAAACTATGATGTTGTTACTAATCCACCTTTATCATTGAGAATTAAAATAATATTTGCATTATGATGTTTCTGATAAATAATAAAAATGAATAAAATAATAACTTGGTAACATAATAATGAATGAATTTCATTTATATGTATAAGTATGTACCAATATTAAATTACTATTAAGTTTATTTATTCTTTTTCTCATACAATCAAGAATATATTTAAGAAAAAAATTAGTTGCAGAGGATTTAAAGTAGAGTAAAGTATGCCCAAATATGAAAAATTATTGTTGGGAAGAATTTAAAATACAATTTTATTATATTTACCAATATGTGTAGTGTGTAATTATTTTTTTATGAAATACTATAAAAAGTAATACATCATAATGTATTGTTGTTTTTTTTTTGTTTTTTATAGAAAAAAATATAATTGGAATAACACTTTGTTGATCTCGGTGAAGGATACAAGGAAATATGTGGCTAGTATTACATATAATAATTAACTTGGAAAATAGAAAAAAATATATGATAAAGATGCAAAATCAAATAGTATTCTTTTTAATGTTTGGATCAAGGTGGGAATACTACAATAATGAGGAGTTCGAGGCCTTGTTCCATATGGTATCATATAATCGTCGATCAAAGAAAGTTGGTGAAGGATTATGACCTTCCAAACATATCGGAGGTTCAAATATTTAGTAAATTTGGTAAAATTATATTTCTTAATTTATTATGATTTTAATTTTGTGAATGCAAATGATACTAAATTTATAATAATTTATCATTTATATTATTAGTAAATATTATTTATTTTCAAGAGGTCAAGTTGGGATGTCAACCAACACTGTTTAAGGTGTAAAGCAAATGCACAATAAGAAAGATAGATTATTTATAGAATATTGGTCAAATGATATTGATGTGAGCTTCTCAAGTTGTATTTTTAGTGTCTTATGTAAATTACAATATATGAAACAATAATTTGTAAAAAAAATATATTTTTTGGTATTCACAAGAATTAATATTAAAAGTCAAGTATTTTTTTACTATTACTAATGAGTTATTATTTATAGACTCTTTAAATGTAATACCGACTTTATTTTTTATATTATTTTTTAGTAGTGTATTGACAATTTGATGTGCTATTATCTATTTTATCTAATTATAGTACTAATGAGTTATGTTATATTGTAAAAATTGTAGAAAGATATGAAGAATATGGTTGCCATTGATTCATAATTGACAAATCCATCTATAGAGGCTCTAAGATTGATATTGTACATATTTACATTTAGGTTGTTGGAGTAGAGCCATAAAATGGCAAGTGTATAGTCTTGGTACCCATGTATCTAGATTTTATCCAGGTTCTATTTAAAGTTCTTCATCATAAATGTAATGACAGAAAATTGAATATATTACTAAGGAAGAATGAAGAGATGCAAAAGAAAATTTGAAGAAATGAAAAAAATAGATGCTAAAAGAATGAAAAGAGAGAATGAAATAATAAACAGAGAGGAAGAAATACAATAGAAGATTTTAAAGATGTAGAAAATAATGTATAAGTTAACAAAGGCATTATCTCTTTTTCTTCATTATGAAGAGAATCCATCTAGATCTCTATAGTACAATATTCATTTCGACAAAGACTCGTAGTTGTTTGTGATGTTTGTTTATTTTTTTTATCTAAAGTTTTTATTGTGTAATTTTAGTTTCCGTGTAATTATTTTTTGATTAAGTTATGAATGTGTATTGTAATTGATAGACTTTTATGCTTGTTATTTGATATGTTACTCTGTAGTGGATGTTATGTGAATATCATTTAATGAATAATATATGCATGTGTTTGTTTGATAATTTATTATAGGTTATATGATTTCTGTAAGTATTTGTATTGTATATAACATATAGAAATTGCAACAATAGAGACATGTTCCCATTATAGACATCGGAAATGGAAAATGACTTTTTAAAATCTATTTCTAATTTAGAAATGAATCTTGCATTTCTATTTTATTCCATTGCAAATTTAGCGATAGGATCCAATATCTCATTTATGTCGATAAAATTAATGATGGAAAAATTACGTTGCATATTTTAGAAATAGTTGGGCATTATTCATTTCTAAAATTTAGAATGGAGCACTTTAGAATGAATTCTTTCCAATTTTAATTACATTGTTATTTGAAGATTCCAAAGGAATTAGAAATGGAATTGAGTGTTTCTAATTTTGTCTTTTCTTGTAGTGTTACATCTACACATATATATGTAGGCTGTTGAGCCTATGCCGACTTGCTTGCATGGCCATACCCTACAACCAATTGGCAGCCAATAGGTCAGCAATGGTTTTGATGTTTGGTTTGAGCTTGGTGGGTTGGCCACTGGTGCCAAGCAGCCATCCCAAGTTAAGCTAGAGATAAAAAATGTTGGACATGAAATTGTCGGGCTTGACAAGGGTCCAACTCATCTTGGTACGAGCCCGTGAGTGTGAAATGATGCTTGTTTGCCTAGCTAGGCCTATAGGCTTTCTCAGCCATGGCTACATGGGTTGCTTGCAAGCGTGCCATGTTTGGCATGACATGTTCATAGATTTGTTTAGATTTTGGTAGGTGTCCAAACAAATAAATCTAGGACACTATTTCTATAATCCTTTGAGCCTATTCTTTTGCTTATCACATTGAAATAAAAAGTAAATTATGTTTTGATGCACAAACTAAAAAATATTTTACAATTAAAAGATTATTTATTTTTAATAATATGAAAAAAATACACAATTTTGTGCATGTTAAGTATCTAAAAAAAATTTTTGATTCTTTTTTTCAAATTACTATATTAGAATTACATTATCAATTTGACAACAGCCTTTTTGAATTATAATATCAATTTTAGAAGTTAAAAAGTAGTTTTTGACACGTGACATAGTTTTGCCTTAGTAAAAGTAGACTTCAAAATTTAAAATGTGCGTGCGCGTATGTTGGTTGATATATATATATATATATATATATATATATATATATATATGATTATAAACATGTTATATATAAAATTGGAAAACTACATTGAATTAGAAAATTAGTATTGCAATACATGCATATAGCACACACACACACACACACACACACACACACAAACACACATAAAATTAGCTTTTTATGAAGAAATCAAGTTGTTCTTTAAAGATATGGTATAAATGGGCTGGGACAAAATCATTATTCTCATAAAAATGTATGAAAACATACAAATTAAACTTTTTTTTTGTAGATATATATTTTTTGTTGTTGCACAGAAATATAATCTAGCCATAAAAAATATATACATAAACAAGATGGTTGGGATGCATCTACTAAATACTTTTCATTACATATGGTTAGGTGAAAATTTTTAAAAAATATCCAAAATTAGAAACATTAAGTTATAATATCTTAAAATTTAAAATTTTTGCATAACCTTACCCTTTTGATTGAGACAATGCTAGAAACTAAATATTATAAATATTTAGTCTAGGTGATCGCATATACTGACATATATGCCACCATGAACTCCTTTGTAGAACATTAATTATAATTATAGAGAACTATGCCTCCTTCATGGAATTCACATTTGCTCAAAAATTATATGACTAGTGTGATTATATCACAAAACACAAATTTAATACACCCTTTAATGAGATTATATCTCATTAATTATATTTTTTTATCCTACAAACATTAAATATAAAGTTTGCATTTGATTATTATTGTGGATTATAATTTGGTATTTTTAATTTCAATAGTATGAATCGTTTGGTAGTTAAATGTCTAAAAGGTTTGTTTGTTTTCTTTCGGAAAATATATCTTATTAATTTCAACAAAATAGGAATATGCTATGTGAGGCGTGTATTTAATATTGTGACAGAAATATTATCATAAAAATTATGTTGGTTTATTTTCCATAATTTTAGTAGAATTTATATGGTCTATGTATATAAGTGTTAATTAAATCTTAATATACATTTGGCAATGTTCAAAAAAATCAAAATCAATTCAAATGATTTAATTGGAATCACGATAATTAATTAACCAAGTTTTTTGTATAAAAAAGTTGTGGTACAAGGTGATTAGTATTCAGACTCGAGTTTTCTCTAATTTGTGATGTTAGAACACTTATATACCTACAAATTGGTATGATAGGTGGGTTAATTGTTTTTTTTATGATAATTTATGTTTCACCAAGAATTGATTTTTGCCAATTCAAGATGGAAGAAAACAACTCCATCAAAATGATTAAGTTCGAATAGTCTAACTATTTAATATGTAAAATATAAATTCTAGATTATTTAATGATTATAGATCTTTTTGACCTTATTTCCTGTGAATCATAACTATACCAAATTAGTGAAATAAACTTGATCAAAGTGTATTACAATGTTTCTATCATTGTTCAACATGGAGCCTATTCAGTATTTACATCATATTTTTGCAATTACATTAGCAAATACTACAATGATAAATATAGAATTGATACATAAGAAAAATATAATGAGAAATTAGATTATATCAATTCAATATTTTGTTAACCTAAAATAGCAAGATGAAGCTGAAATGATGGCACTAGTAACGTTATTGAAAGATAAGTTCTGGACATCTTTACTCCACAACCAACTTCTTGATTATTGCAAAATGATGATTATATCTTTTAGTACCTCTACCTTAGATAATATTTCTACCATGAATATTAGTAGTGATAGACTTTTAAATGTTATCACATTATTGTTGAAAAAAAATCCCTATGAGTATTTTAATTTCAAAAAAAAAAGAGAGATGAGTAGTAAGAGTGCCATTAGGCACACACCAAGATAGTGAAGGAAGTATGCTTAATGGGAAAGACTAGGGGTAAATATATGATGAGATGTTACTTCTAAGATTAAGTAGAATACTTCTTGGGATATACTATTTAAGGTGGCATAATGTAACACCCCAAATAATTTTTTAAAATGATTTTTTTTCATTGTATTTAATTTTAGGTGTTTTAAGGTTCATCATGAATTTATAATAATTTTTAGGAATTATTTCTCAATTAAAGGAAATTTTAGTAAAAATATACTCGGCAATGTCAAATTTTAGTAAAAATACCCATTGAATGAAATAAATTATGGGAATTTTTTTGAAGCAAATTAAGGTCCAAATATATGTTATAAAAATAAAATTAATGAAAATATGTGAATAGTAAATTGGGTAGTGAAAAGTCAATAGATTTTGTTAACCAAGGTCCAAAGAGACATTTTTAATAATTCCCAGGGTCTTGGAAAAATTTACAAAAACACATAAGGACTTAAGTGGAATATTAAATTAATTATTAAAAATATCATGCCTCATAAAATCGAGTAGAAAATATAAGAAAAAAAATTGAAAAAACCCTACGGTCTCCATTCTGCACCGAAATGCTAGGCAAGGAAGAAAATTTTATAGCACCCAATTCCCTTTGAAAAAAAATTATGATTTTTTATGGTGGGAGACTTCCAAAGATATATAAAAGCTCTATGGTTTTTAATTTTGGTTTTGCATGGTCAGTATTGGAGGAAAGGGGCTGAAATGATGAATGGTTGTTGTTGGATGGTTAATTAGGACTGTTTGGAATTAATTAATTGTTCTAATGTGTATGCTAGGTTGTAATTATATTTTGAATGTATATAATGTGACCTAAAAGGTATGACTTAGGTCTGGTATGTTTTAAAATTTGGAAAAATGTATTTAGAATGAAATCGAGGCAGTAATTAGTAGAATTAAGGGTAGCATTGATTTAATGTGAATTTTTATTTAATGGTCGATTTTGACAGAATAATAGGACTTAATGGACGAATCTTAGAACAAATGTGATATGATCGGAAATATATGAATGTTTGTGAAATTTTTCCACTGGTTTCAAGTATTTTCGACATCTGTAGAGAAAGTTATAGGCAATATACTAACTGATGCACAATAAAAAAATGAGTTTAGTGATTAAACATTAGGCATGAGAAATTAGTATTGAAATTTGATATTAAATAATAATTTTGTGTATTTAGATGTTAAAAGGCAGAATGTTGAAAGCAAGGAAAAAAAAGGATTTTAAAAAAAATTATTTAAAAAGCTCAAGTTAGGCGATTAAATAAAAACAGGTAAACGGACTAATTGAGTAATGAATAACAAGGTATAGCTCATTATGATTTTGACATTATCTTTATATTTCATTTTCTTACATGAATATTAGTATTGCAAACAAAGTTGGGGAAGGCTCACACGTTCATGATGAATAGCCTAGCGGAGCTTGGACTAATAGGGAGGTGAGTAAATTTATATCATAGTACTTGCACTTTTGAAATGTATAGCAGTATTTTCATCATTTTACTTGATCGTAGTGATTGACTATGATTAATACCATTATTCTTGAGCATTCATTAAATTGAATTTGTCATATGCCATAAATCATGTGTCCTGATGAATATTTATGTTGAGCATTGTCAGCTAACTCTTATTGTATTTAGTATTATCTCTTGTTGCATGCTGAGTACTGTCAGCTATATTCTTTGATATTGACACTTTTGTCTCATGGTGAGTATGGTCATCTATAACTTGTAATCGTTAATATCATTATTGGTAAGAATCACTAAAAGCCAAACTAATGGAGAGGTCATCAAGCTATGTGCACATGATACACTCTAGTGCGGGAAAAACTAGTGCTTTTCTAGAGAGGTGGTAAAACTTTAGGCGTAGAACCTGGCCTGTTCTACTAATCTTTGGTTGGAATGTACGGATTCTAGTATAAAGGTAAAAAGGAATGTACGGATTTCTGAATAGTAAACTATATTTCTGTGTTTCAATCCTTTAAATCTCATTTGATATTGTTGTTTGTATTGATGTTATTTGTTGCATAACCTATATACTGGTGATTGATTGAGCATAACCATCTTTATAAGCTGGCTTTGAGTATCTAGCCTCACAAGTATGGTGATATATTTTTACTCACAGAGTTATCTCACACTTATTGATTTTCCTTTTTTTTCAGGGTAGACTAAGAAAGGAGAATATAGGCATTTCTAGACGACGTGGTTTTTTTATTGAAAAATGTAATGGATTATTATATTGTTTATTTGGTGAATAAGAGTCTAAGTTTCTAGAAGACTCCATGGTGAATTAACTTAATTATTGGGTTAATTATTGAGTGGAATAAATTTTACTTTTGATGAAACCTTATTTGATATTTTTGATTAAACCGTTGAGGTCATTTTTTTAGTAGAGACCACAGAGGTCAATAGGATTTATCATTGTTATAAAAACGAAAAAATCATGGCAAAATTTTCGGTAGATATTATGAGACTTAAACTTGTTACGGGTTTTGGTGACCTTAAGATTCCCCATTCCCTAGCACAGGTCACAGCCTATAAAAGTGGGATTTGACTCATAAACTCTAGAGTAAGCATGAACGATAAGATGACAATGGGAAGGTGACAAATTTATTTGTCTAGCAAACTGACATTGACCAAGTTTGTGATGATGGTGTTACTACGATGAGGTTTTACTACTGTGATTCGAAAGTAACTTTCATCTTTTATGCTCACTAATCTTTATGTCACTTGATTCATAACTTTTTATGATATATATGCTCGATGACTATAAGAAAAATTGGATCATTAATGATACAATGTGTAGAGTTTTATTCATCGAAGATGTATGTAGATGAAAAATATTGGATCACAATTGGTTTTAAAAGATATTCAACATATCTATGATACCCGAATGAACTTATTATCCATCAAAATATTAGATAGTGAATACGGAGAGATTTGATGAAGACCAATAAAAATTGGTCACCATGTTGTTGGTGATTACGTTGTTATAAAGGTACATTCTATGAATATTAACTAGAATATAGTCTGTTCAGATGAAATATAAACTTTTCAAAAAAATAAAATAAAATGCAAGCATTCATTCTTAGGGGCACATACATCTATATGTGTGATTGAAGACCAACTTTCTGCTAGAAAGCATTCTTGATATACAATCACAATATCATATAGTGTGGGGTTGACCATAAATATATCGTATGATATTGAAAAAAAATTAAAGTCATTTTAATTTTAGCCCCCCTTTAGGGCAAATCAATGATGGTCGATCAGGTTTCTTAATGGCTAAATTAACTACAAACAAGGACGATTTTATACAGGAGGAAAAAAGAAGTTTTTTACTTCATCCACTCCTAAGAATCAATTAGATCAAGGAGATGCTTAGAAATATAGAATATCTTTATGTGAACTAAATATTTCAAATGATTTCGAAAGAAACTCCTATTTTCTTAAAATATTTCTCGAGTGAGTGATGAGAATTAATTTTGGTTTCTAGACCGTGAGTTTAATTCACTGAGATTAGTATTATTAAATTTAAATTATGTAGCAATCTTGGTCGACCTATTGGAGGAAAAGTAAAGATTGTTTGGTCTGCCTATAATAGATAGTTTAGTCTGACAATAATTTCTTTTGAACATAAGATTTATTTCATTTGACTTCATAGCTATCACAATGGCATAGAAGAAATAATAGCACGAAAATATTAGAAGTTTTTATTATTGTTTGAGTGGTACTATAGTTTCAATGTTTTCAACCATTTCTCTATTATATTTGGTTTATATGTTAAATCCCACATGCATTGTTGACAATACTTATGCTCTCACTTGATCTTCTAAAATAATGTTAAAATACACAATACTTTTTGATAAACTAGAGCTCATTCCAAATCATCTAAAAGATCAATGTTGATGGATGTAGAGCATTCAATTCTAAATGTTTTAGTATCAAACCACTAGCATTATCATTCGTTAATTGGTAACAAAGTATGTCATATATGTTAAATTCAACATCTATTGTGGAAGAAAGTTTGTTTTCGGTAGAGCCATGTGAAAACCCATGTCATTAATAGATAGATAGATGTCTGTAAAGTATTCAGTTCTCATTTATTTGGTACTGAATCACATGAATTATCAGATGTACTGCTTAATGGCAGTAGCCAAGAAAGGTAATTTATAGCGTAGAGCAACAAGGTACTCGACTTATTATGCTGCAAAAGTTAAACCTACTACTTTTATTAAATATCTCCAGATTTGTGGAACTCATTATTTTTTTTTCTAGTTGTCAATTAGCTTGAACGAACTAAAAACAAAAATTTCAACCCATAGTTCTCATCATTTGTTTATAATTTGTTTTATTCTTATATTTTGATCATGTAATATATTCCTGTTTCAATATGAATCATTTTAAAATCTTATATAAAAATACTTAGAGATAGTAATCACGAGTCTACAAATTATAAAAGTCAAACAAGAATGCAAAGAATTAACCAAAATGTTCGTAGTGTAATGAAAAATAAGGAGTCAAACCCAGCATGAGCATAAAATAGATATTATAAAAACTAAAATAACTTGCAATATATTTTGTGCGAGTTTATCATTTTTTTAAGATGTAATAATTCATTAAATAAATAATGTTAGTACAGCATGAGAAAAAATAATTACACATGACTAATATAATATAATCACATAGAAAACTATTTCTTGATTAATATTACCAAGGATTGTCTATATAACTTAAAAAGAGTTGAAGAGTTTTTTGATTGAAAATAATAGTGAATGAAAACATTGTAATTATTTAAAAATATCTTTTATTTTTATGATAATCATTTTAATTTAGAAATGAATTTTTTTTTAAACTTTAAAGAGATGTAACAATTTAATTAATTATTAATGAAAATCAAATAATTTGAGTTCGTAGTCAGTGTCGCTGCCCCGCTAAGCCAGGCTGATGCTGATACAGTTTGTTTCGACTTTCGATCCGCCAAAACCAAATTCAAATATCTTCAGTTTTTCTTTCATCTTGTTTCCGATCTGGACTTCGGTGACCTGGTCATCGAAGAAAATGGACCGAGTCTATGAACCACCACGCGACTAGATTGATTGCCCAATTCATCTCCAATTCTTGACAAGTGTTTTCTGTTTCCTACGATTCCGACGCCTCTGCATTATATATATGAGATACCCACCACACCTCAACTCTACTATGAATTACCAAACGTCGGCAAACGAAATGTTGAAACATGCCGCTAATCGTCAATCCCATTCTACGCAATCAACCCCCAAACCCATCATATCCCCACCGAGACCGAAGCACTGGACGGAGATATACGCAATTTATGGTATCGGCGAGTGGCAGACGCCGTTGTTCCTGGTCCTCCACGCCGTCACCTTCTCCATCCTCTCAATAATCTTCCTCGTCTCCTTTGAACCCATATGTGACGCCCTCGATGGCGTGTTCCCCTCTGGTGCGGTTCGTTTCGTGACCGGCTTCGTTGGATCGGCCATCGCTCTGTCTGCCATTTGCCTGTTCGTTGCAGCAGGAACTACTTCTACAGCTCTGTTGGGCTCTACCACGATGTGGCGCAGCGGATGGTGAGCTGCGTCGGAGATTGGTCGGATGTCAGGACTGCCCTCAACGTTGGCTGTGGGCGAGGGATTTTACTGAACGCTGTGGCGACCGAACTGAAGAAAACCAGCAGTTCGGGTCGAATCGTTTGGGCTGGATCGGTCCAAGCGCACTGCCCTCTCAACACTCCGGACTGCTGCTGTCGAAGGAGTGGAAGAGTACGTGACATGCAAGGAGGGTGATATGCGGAATTTACCTTTTAGCGACAATTATTTTGATGTGGTGGTATCTGCCATGTTTGTCCCCACCGCAGGAAAAGAGCACGGCTCTGAAACGGTGGAGGCCGCGGCTGAGAGAATGAGGGTGTTGGTTAAGATCGTTCGGGTTCTTAAACCCAGTGGTGTGACCATATTGTGGGATCTTTCGCATGCTCCAGAATACGCGAGAAGGCTGCAGGAACTTCATATGGAAGATATTATTATTTCTGAGAAAGTCACGGCTTTCATGGCAAGCAGTCACATTGTATCGTTTAGGAAGCCAAGTCATCTTGTCGTCGATTCCAGGGAAGTGGTTCTCCATTGCAGATGCTGATCTTCTTCCATCACGCACTTAATTTTCTCGTAGCATATCAGTCAACACAGAGAATGAATTCATTCTATCAATGTATATAATTAGAATTTACACTTTTAATAATGTCAAAAGTTTCTTTATAGAAATTTATTTCATTCTGTATCTTCATTCTTAATTTTACATTGATGGTGTTATTTGTTCTCTAGTCGTATTTATTCTTCTTCAATAATTCATATTAAGTTACTAGCAATTACAAGAATTCAGATTAATTAACTACCATCGATACTACTGTTTGAGGAATCTAATATTAGTGTTTGTGTGTGTGAGTCTATGTGCGTGCGTGTGTGCGTGTGTTAATTTTTATATATAGGCATACACATATATATATATGATTCATTAATATATCGACACACACACACAGATATTACTATATATAAGTAAATTATCTTCAATGCAATTTAGTGTGTGTGTGTGTGAATTAGTGAGTATGTGTGAGTTAGTGTGTGTGTGTGTGTCGGTCGGTGTTTATGTGTGGATTAAATTGCATTGAAAACTAAGTTTATATATATATATATTTTACTATATATAAGTAAATTATCTTAAATGCAATTTAGTGTGTGTGTGTGTGTCGGTGGGTGTTTATATGTGGGTGTGTGAATTATCTTCAATATAAGTTTGTGTGTGTGGGTGTTTATATGTGGGTGTTTATATGTGGATTAAATTGCATTGAAAACTAAGTTTATATATATATATATATATATATATTACTATATATAAGTAAATTATCTTCAATGCAATTTAATGTGTGTGTGTGAATGAGTATGTGTGAATGAGTATGTGTGAATGAGTTTGTGTGTGTGTGTGTGGGTGTGTATATGTGTATTAAATTGCATTGAAAACTCACACTCACACACACACACACCTTCATTTGCATTCATTTGCATAGAATTTTTTTTTATATTTTCTTAATAACTAAAATCATTAGTATAAATAGTAACACTTTTTACGTATTGTAATTGAGATTTATCATATTTTGTTTTCAAAATGTAATTTTGAATCATTTAATGTATGTTATTAATAGAATAAAGTGATGATTACTTTATTAGCTAGATAAACTATATATCCATATGTGATAACATATTGAAATTCGTTAAAAGTAATCTTTGATCAATTTTTTATTTATCTTAATATTACATATGATATTATATTTAAACAAAAGAATGTCAAAATAGAATAATATGCAAACCTAATATTGTTATCATAATGCTATTTTTTTTCCATTCTTATTTATTACATTCATATCATATAACTATAAATACGTAGTAAAATAGTTAATAAATTTTAACATGAATTGAAAATAAAGATTCTAAGAGTTCTATTTCTGTGTCCTCTTTAAAAGGGATAAAAAACCCATTATATCAGTATCCTAGTTGTCTATTCATTCACCTAAACGTACTTGTTTATTCATATTCATATCATTCATTGGTATATTCCATTATAAATATCCTTTATTGATAATCAACCTTCAATGGAATAATACCATTTTTTTTATATTCGTTTGGACTGTATCATTAAAAACCATTTTAGTTAAACCTAATGTATTAAAACCTAGACAAATGTAAAAAAAAAAAACAAACACACAATCGAATCATGCTTCCCTTCATGTCAACATCATTAGGCTGAAGCATTCTATTATTATATATTATCTTATTAAATGTTGAGGTTGATAACGATCTTGTGAATAGATCTACCAAATTATCACCTAAGTATTTTTACAAGATATCAATTTTACCTTTCTTCAAGAGATTCTGTGTAAAAAATATATTCGATGAAATATAGTTGGTTATATCTTCAAAATAAACAACTGTTATGCTCAATACACACTAAATTTTATTTGTATAATATTATCTTTGATGGCCAGAGTCTATATGATTGTTGAATATGATAAATCACGGATCTTAACAATATGCATTATTAGCCTACCTCATGAATAGCAAGAACCTCAAAATGTTTTGATGTTCCTTCCATTTATAGATTTCCATTAGATATAATTTTTATTATAATTAGAAGAATATTTGCTTTGTGATATGCCTTTATGTGAATCTGAAAGATATCATATGTTTGCATATCCTATTAATCTTTGATTTGACTCTTTTAAGTGAAAAATAGTCTCATATTTTACTTTATGTAGTTCCATGAAGTTACATTAATACATATTTGATTCTATTCTATAATCTTATAGTCCAAGTAGAATTGTGTATGACTATTAAATTAAAATTGGAATTAAAATCTAGATGAATATGATTTTCGAGGTACATAAGTGCACCGATAACACTAAGATATGATATTTTAGGATGTTGTAATTTCTTATTTTTTTCATAAAGATGAAATGCAGTATTTGGAAAATATTTGATCTATAGGTCTTGAAAAACATTTGCTTTTATAACATCTTTTATTTTCAATTCTTTTTTCAAATATTTAGAAGTTTTGTTAGTTCTTCATTCATGAGTCCCAATAATATTAAAATCATCAATATAAATAATAATAAAAAAATGATTCTTGGTTTCTTAATAAAAATGGATGGACTTATAGAGTTATTAACATAATTATTGTTTAGTAAATAATCTATATGGTAATTGTACAACATGCATCTAGATTATTGTTTAATGAATATATGCTTAAGATAATTTCAATCCCTCATGAATTTGTATGTTTATATAAATGTCTATAAATCTATGTACATATGTAATGATAATATATAGTGATAAAAATTATCGCTAAATGTTAAACATCTAACTAATCTATCACAATCTGATTTAAATATTCAGAGACAAAATGATACTTTGTCTAAAATTTAAAATTGTAAACAAATTCTATTTATAAATAATGATAATTAATTTATCTAAAAATACTTCGAAACTTTGAAAAACAAGTATGAGTTTGAGATTTTTTAATTTTGATTCTTAGTTTGTCCGATATGGTATTGAAAGTACATTCCTCCAATTAGTGTTCGTCAAGCTAATCATCCATAATTGAGGTATCAAATTTAGTATTTCAAATTTTTACTTATGAATTGCATTCGATAATTGTAATTTTTGTGTTTATTGTTGGTACACAATTTTTTTTTTCATGATTAAAATCCTCATGAACTTCTCTAATCTTATTTCTTGAATTTATTTCTTTCTCATTCACAAATATTCAATTTACATTTTTGGCACATAATAGGATTTGTTAAATATACTGTTACATAATTGATGTATAAAATTTTGTGCATTTTGTTATAGTTTTGATAATATTAAATAATGTGTATTTAGTTTGCAATTTGCATAGGGAATTTGTTGAAATAAAATAACTTATAAATGAATTGCTTTTACTAATGGTACTACTTTAATACTAAACAATTTATCAATATTTTAATAAATACTAAAGTTAAAATGTAATAATAATGAATAGTATAAAAAATTCGAAATGTATACAAATTATAAGGGTGAACCATAATAAAAAATGAATAATTAGAAAATATTATGACCTAATTTATAAATTTATAGAGTTGCTAAATCTACACTTTATTAAATGTGTCATCCAATATATAACACCTCACATTATTTTATATTATTAAAAAATACATATTAATCTCACAAATGGTATATGACTATTTATACTACATGCTTCATAACAATTAAGAAATATTCATATAAATTTATTAATATTCTCCGTTGTCAATTGACCTTTTATGTCTTTTTTTTTTCATTATGTTATTTAAATGCAATGCCAATATAATTTTTTAAGGATTTCTATTAGAAATAAATCACTTTGTCTAATTAGTTAGCACAGATTATTAATTTTGAAATCATTAATTACAACATTGTGAATTTTTTTTACTTAATTAATATAGTTTCATCCAATATAGATAATTATTAAATATTTAGTTTTATAAATATTATATGACCTATCATTAATAGATGATGTAATACTAAAAGATGAGTTTTTGACAATTGATTTGTAGCGAGTATTGATGAGATTATTAGCTTTACTAATAAACAACGTGAATTTATAGATAAAACAAAAATAATCTGTCGATGTAATGATAAAATATGTCAAAATCAGAGTTTATAAGATGTGGACACAATATTATATCATCTTAAAAAAATAGATTTGTCATGACTATTATATATGATATAATCATGGGGAAATAGTTGTATCAAAAACAAAAAAAAACATTATGTGCATAGAATTGTTGATTAAATTCTAAATTGGAATATGTCAAATACAAAAATTGCATGTGAAGCAATGTTGAAGAATGTTATTGGTCTTTTCTTTGAATAGGATGTCACTTATGATATTCTAAAATCATCAGTAAAATAATTCCTTGAAATACTCAAATATCAGAAGAAGAGGTTTGGCCAAGTAAATCATAAGGCCACTCAAAGTTATCCATTATAGCCAAATTATGAATTTAAAAGAAAATAATTATTTTTTAAGTGTTGTTTTGATGAAATATACTAGTTGTTATTTGAATTGATACCAAAAGACGATGTCATGATAGAAGATTTTTATATTACAAAGAAGTTAATGTGATTTTTAGGTTTTCCTTTGTAAAAAATACAATGATGAAATAATAGCTGCATGATATGTTTGGGTTATGATAATGAAGTGATTGCATGTAATTTCTATAACTATATTCAGTATAAAATAAATTTTGGATGTAAAAGGATAAAAAAATATTACTCATAAGAAATATATATTTTTTTGTTGACTCCTCATTTTCAAAGTTAATTAGCACATGAAGTTACTGCCAATGACATGAGTTTGTCGAGTATAGGTTGAAAATGAAAAAATGATATTACTCAGAATCAACTTATTGGAAATATTTTGATGATTATCATTAATCTTTTATAAATTAAATTCCAAATGTTAGATTAGACGTTGCATAGATGGATTTCAACCATTTTGGCAAATAGAGTAATGATACTCTTAATGGCTAGTTATTATTGTACCTTATAATCTACCAACATTGACATGCAAGAAAGATGAGTATATATTTTTGTGTATTATCATGCTTGATTTCAGAAAACAAAGAGATAACTTGGATGTCTTCCTATAATTCCTAATTGTGAAGCTCAAAAAATTATGAGAGAATAATTACGAAACATATGATATATTTAGAAAGCAAAATTAATTTTATTTATTGCATGGAGGGTACATATGCATTTCTCAAAGCATAAGAGGAGAGACTTTTTGTTTTTATAAGCAATATAAGTTCTTACTTGTGAAACATCCATTGCGAATGAATATTGGTACTTTTAGTAAAGACCATATAGTTGTAAAATGTTTACAATTTTTGAGTTGAGGTACAAAAATATTAGATCTATTGAAAGATAAAGGATCAAAAAAATTATTGATATTATTGTAGATTGTATTAATGTGCAAATTTCAATGAAATATCACTATGATTAAAAGAAACGAAATATCTAATTGGATTTGCGTTATTAGAAAACCAACCTAATAAGACAATTTGATATTATACAAATAAAAAAACTTTTTTTTTGATAATACCTTAATACTATATTTAATATGAAAGGAAAAACAAAAGAAAATGCCAAATTAAGAGAAGATTTGAAATTCTTCGATTCACACCAATAGTTTCATAGGTGCAAATCAATAAATAATTTTTCCAAGGCTTATCATACTCTTGACAATGATGCAAAGAAATAATTGTACAAATGGATGATAGAGCATAGGTTGCTTGATGGATATATACCTATCATGGAAAGATATGCTTGTATGAAGAAACATAAGTTATTTAGAAAGAAAAGTCATGATTACCATATATTCATAAAGAGGCTAATACCATAGCATTTTATGAATTATTTTTAAAAATGATTTGGGAAGTATTGATTGAAATAAGTATTTGTGTAAGAATCCCTTTTGTAATATTTTAACAAAGGAAGAAATGACAAAATTACAAAATGGCATCACCATAATTATATGCATACATAAGCATATTTTTTTTCCTAGCATCTTCAACTTCATGGAACATCTTTTAGTCCACTCACTTATAAATCATTTATAGTTGGCTTTGTGCAATATAGATAGATGCAATCATTTATATATTTAAATTTTGAGATATCTAATAAATTTTAAAAATAATGTTCAAAATAAAGCCAAAATAGAAGGATCAATATGAATATCTACTTGGTTAAAGAGGCTTCAACATTTTGCGTGTATTACTTTTTGTCATAATTTTATCATCTTTATATCAAAATAAATTAAATAATAATTATGGAATCGGCATTGATCAGAAGAATAAATAATATATTTTTTACTTTCACACATGCGGGTTAGTCATCTGGTATAATAAAATCAAAATATTTTTGGATGACCAGATTATCATACTAAACACATGCATATTTTTGAACTGCAAAAAGTACACCTTATAAATGATTTATAATAAATTTATATTCTCATTTTTTTGTCATATTATGTGATATACCTTCTATTAATACAATATACCGTCAATGTTTTTTTAAAGAAATAATGCTAAGAAATTAAGGCAACAAGTACTGCTTATTGATGATGCTTCAATTGATGCAAAGCTTGAAAAGATTTATAGTTTAATTTAAAAATTTTATCAATATAAACTTATCATTCTTGCTTTCTAAAAGTAACCTATAACATTAGATAAGTTAAATTTTATCTTTTATTTTTCTCAAGGTACATTTTGTCATCAAATATATATAATAGATAATAAATAATCTTGTAAAAAAATCATTATGCATATTACATAAATATATAAATAGATACAATTTTCTTAGTTTGAAATATGGTTCAAATAAAGCTATAAAGAACAGTGGCGTATGCACCAATGAGTCTACTGTACAGCATTTACTACTGGTTTTTAAGGCCGACTAATTAAATTTTACATGTGAATCATATTATACTAATTAAGAGGATAACTCTGTTTAGTTTAAATGGTCTGATCCTTTTCTAAATCTGGATACTTATATATTATTAATACAACCTTGTGGATATGTATCATAAAAATATCACCATTAATATGAGCCAGTTTTTTTGCAATGTGATCCAAACAAGTTTATTACACCACATATCCAAACAAAAGAAAAAATCCTTGTGACTGGTAGGTAATATAAAAGTACTACCTAGATCTGTTTCAAAAGCTATTTAAAATGATATTATTGGCACTCTATCGTGTGTACATGTATTTCAAAAGATAATATTAAAATTCATCTAATCATTCTGTGATAGATGATGGGCTTCAAACATTGCTTTGTGAAGGTGAAAACTATTTACACATGGATGATGAACATGTTGAAGAAGATAATGAGGATGAATTATTATAGAATCAGATGACAATGAATATACAGATACAAATGATTTGTTAGAAATTTCTGATGATGACTAGATATTAATTTATTGACTTCTAGTTATGCAATTTTTCTTATTTTGTAACTATTATAATTTGATGTTAAATAATTTTTTTCACTTTTGTAATGTCAATTTATTTATCACTATATTTTGTATTATTTTTTTATTTTGCAATTTCTGATGATGACTAGATATTTATTTATTGACTTCTAGTTATGCAATTTTTCTTATTTTGTAACTATTATAATTTGAATGTTAAATAATTTTTTTTTCACTTTTGTAATGTCAATTTATTTATCACTATATTTTGTTATTATGATTTTTTTATAACATATATATTTTGTCTTTGTATTTTTTGATATCTAATAATTTGATTTGGGTATGAGAAGAAACCATTCAAGTGGTTGAGGATCTCATATGTGTGATGTATAGTGGAATTCAACCAACAGTTTGTGGAGGTATATAAAAAATCGATAGTTTGTGGAGGTGGAAATCATCAAGTATTCTATGACAAAAATACCACAAATATCTCTCTACACTTTGGCACAAACAAAATATAAGTTGGTATCACATCATCATGACACACATGAAATGACAACCTCAAATATTTCATATTCATCTCATTTTACACTTGAAGGTATTTTTTAGCTCTGTCTCACCTAGCTTAGGCGGACAATGCATTGGCACTACTATATTGACACCGATTCGAAATTCACACTCCATAGTTTGGATGCCAAGTTATAATAAAATCTTAATTCGACCCATAATTGAAATTAAACTATACATAGCTTTCTAAAATTTACTACATGCATCCATTATCATTTTTCATTATTTTCATTTAAAAAAAATTTAATTAACAACTGTAATGAAATAATAAGTAAATGATTATGGTTAAAATATGATAATTTTAATTAATAACAAAGTATGATTTTGCTACTTATCAAACATTATCATTTAGAATTAAAATAATATTTGTGTCATGAAGGTTTAGATAATAAATACAAATAAATTAAATATTAACTTAGTATCAAAAACTTAAGTGTATAATATTAATAAGTATATGTACAAGCTGATAATAAATTATTTCTAGTTATTCCTTCCATTTCTCGTATGATCTTGATCAAGAAGATTTTTAAAGAAAAATTAGTTGTGAAGGTTATAAAGTATAACAAAGTTCTCCCAAATAAGAAAGAATTTTATTTAGAAGAAATTGAGGTACAATTTTAATATATTTACTTGTTTTTCAATTTGGTCTAAATATGAAATATTCCAATAATAAATGCATTAAAAAATATTTTTTATTTTATTTTTTTTTGCAGAAAAAAATATAAATGTAATAACAATTTGGTGCTATTAAGGAAATATACATTAAAATATATGGTTAGTATTAGATACAATGACAAGCTTAGAAATTAAAGAAAAATATGGTAAAGATGCAAAGCATAATAATACTGTTAATGTTATGATTAATATTTTTGTATACTGGAATAGTGAAGAGTTCAATGCCTTTTTCATATGGCTTCACACAATTTTCGATCAGAGAAAGCAGGCAAAGAATCCAGATCTTCGAAATATATTAGATGTTCAAAAGCTAGATACTAATATTTAGTAGAATTTGTAAAATTATCTTTCATAAAATTCTTACTTATTTTTTTGAATGCAAACGATAATATATGTGCGATAATGTGTCAATTACCTCAATTCTAACTATTATATTTTTAGGCGGCTAAGTTGGGATATTCGCCAACATGATTTAAGTTGTTTAGAAGTAAAATAATATTACTATGAGTGCCTCAATTTATAATTATCACATATAATTTGCAATTATTGAAAGATAACAATATAAAAAGAAATATTTTTTTGCATTCACTAAAATTAATATGTAAATTCAAGTAATTTATATCTATGATATTTTCTGAGTTATTATATATTGACTCATTAAATATAATAAATAACTTCATTTTTATGTTATTTTTTAGTAGGGAGATGACAAATTACTGTGTTGGTATACATTTTATTTGAATATAATAATGATGAATAATATTTTATTTTAATAATTATAGAATGATGTGGTGAATATGGTTGTCATTGCTTTATAATTGATAGATCATTCTACATAGGTACATGAGAAAGATGATGCACATATTTACTTTTAAGATGTCGGAGTGGAGCTAAAAAATGGCAAGTGTACTGTCTTGGTACCCATTCATCTATATTTTATCCAGGTTCTATATATAGTTTTGCATCATCATTTTCTAATTAAAATAACATATTTGATGAGAGGTTGCATGAGGAGATGTCGGAAATTTAGGATACATTGCAAAAGAAAAATGATGTGATGCAATAAAATAAAGAAGAGATGCAATAAAAGAATGAAGAGATTCACTCAAAAAATGAAGACATTCAATAAAAGAATGAAGAGATGAAAAAGAAAATTGAATATATTAAAAAAAAGATGAAATAAAGAAAAGAGAGGGTGAAAGAAAAAAAAGAGAGAATGAAAGAAATCAAAAGGATAATAAAATGGAACAAAGATTTAAAAGATAGTGAAAATAATGTGTAAGTTGATAGAGACGTCATCTAATTTTTATCATTTTAAAGATGATCCATCATGATCACTAGAAGATAATACTCATCTCGACAAGGACTTGTAGGTTTTTGTGATGTTGTGCTATTAATTTTTTGCAACAAATGTTTTTGTTGTGAAATTTTAGTTTTTGTGTTTATATTATTTGTAATTAAGTTATGAATAAGTATCTTTATTAATGGAATTTTATGTTTGTTATCTTATTTGTTACTCTGTAGTCGATATTATGTCATTGTCATTTGGTTAATAATATGTGCATTTACTTATTTGATTCTAGGTTATATGATTTCTATATGTATTTCTATATTAAATACAGCATATAGAAAATGCACATATGGGACATATTCCTTTTATAGAAATTAGAAATGGAAAATAGCATTTCTAAATCCATATCTAATTTACTATCGAATCTTGCATTTTTATTTTATTTTGTCAAATTTAGTGACTAAATCTGAGATCTCATATCAGTCAATTAAATTAATGACAAAAAAAAAAAAAAAAAAATCATGTAGCTCATTTTAAAAATATTTGGGCATTATATTTTTCTAAAATTTAGAAAGGAAAAGATTTGAAATGGATTCTTTCTAGTTTTAATTACGTTGCTATTTAAATAATGCGGTCGAATTAGAAACGGAATTGGGTATTTCTAATTCATTTTTTATTGTAGTTATATATGGATATATTGATATATCATATATATTTTATATAAGATATATACTTACCCATCTAGAAACACACACACACACACACACATAATTATACACACACACTCACTCACGCATGCACGCACGCACACACGCATATATATATATATATGAATGTATAAGTGTGTGTGTGTGTGGGGACGTGCACGCAGAAACAGTCACTTAGGCACACGTCGATGTTGATATTACACACGTATAGGCACTACATTTGAGAAGGAGATTCAAATGTACAATTAATTAAAGTGTGTGTGTGTGCGGGTGCATGTGTAAATATTTATTAGATCAATATATATATATATATATATATATATAGTACAAACATATATACTATTGTTTGAAAGGTCACATATGTGTGTAAGTATATTTAAATAAGAAGTACATATATACAACATTAATTTTAAAGTGTACAAGCAAATGTGCATGCATGTGTGCTTCGGTATACACCCACACTACATGATATGTATTACTTAACACACTCACACATAAAAACAAACACGCACACATACACCATTCATGTCCCACACACATGTACAAATATCGACATATATTTATCAAAATAATTGAAATTATACCCAACATAAAATAATAAATAAAAAAAACACATCAATACAAGTCTAACATCATCACTAACACATTGAGTTCTTACAAGTATTTTTATCTTGTCTAACATTTTTGCATCTTTAATAAAACATAGTCTCCATATATACAAAATTTAGATTCAAAATATTTTTTTTTCTAAACTTCTATGAAAATGTTTAGACTAAGAAGAATATAAAGTAAAAGAAAGTGAATTGTATCAAAATTTTAATGTACAAAACTATCAATACAAATTCATGATATGTTCGTGTGTCAGTCCCTAAAAATGGGCCTAAAATAATATTAAAACAAACAACACTTTTGGATAAACTAGAGCTCATTCTTGATCCTATAAAAGATCAATGTAGATATTTGTAAAGCATTTCTTTCTAAATGTTTTAGCATCAAACCACTTGCATTATAATTCGTTAAATGGTATCAAAGTATTTCTAATATTTTAAATTCAACATCTTTTGTGGTAGAGTTTGTTTCTCAATAGAGCATGTAAAAACCATATCATCATTAGATAGATGGATGATTGTAAAGTATTAATTTCTCATTTATTTGGTATCGAATCACATGCATTACTAGAGGCACTTCTCAATGGCATTAGACATGAATGGTAATTAAAGCGTAGAGAAACAAGGTACTCGACTTATTATGCTTCAATAGTTATACATCACTACTTTTATTAAATATCTCTAGATTTGTGGAACTCATTATTTTATTTTTCTAGTTGTCAATAAGCTTGAACAAACTAAAAAAAATGAATTTAAACCTTTGGTTATCATTATTTGTTTCTAATTTGTTTAATTCTTATATTTTGATAATGTAATATACTCCTCTTTAAAATAAGATTCATTTTTAAATCTTATATCAAAAATACTTAGAGATACTAATCACGGGTCTACAAATTATCAATGTCAAACATAATGCACTGAATTGAGCAAAATATTAATAGATCAATGAAAGACACGGATTCAGGTCCAGCATGAGCATAAAATAGATATTATAAAAACTAAAAATAAATTACAATATATTTTGTGCGAGTTTATAATTTTTTTAAGATGTAATAATTCATTAAATAAATAATGTTAGTACACCATGAGAAAATAAAATTACACATAACTAATATCTATAATCACGTAGAAAATTATTTCTTGAATAATATTACTAAGGCTTGTCTATATGACTTAAAAAGAGTTTTTTGATGAAAAATAATAGTGAATGAAAATATTGTAATTATTCAAAAATTATCTTTTATTTTTCGAATTATATATACTTATGTGATATTATATTCAAGAGAAATAGTTTGTGGGCAATGGGCAACAACTTGAGTCCAATGAGTTGCACACTTTGTATCTATTATATATGTTTCTCATTTTTAATTATTTTTATGATAATCATTTTACTTTAGAAAATGAATTTTTTTTTTAAAGCTTTAAACAGATGTAACAAGTTAATTAATTATTAATGAAAATCAAATAATTTGAGTTTTGCCCCTTTAAGCTAGGCTGATGCTGATACAGTTTGTTTCGACTATCGATCCGCCAAAACCAAATTCAAATATCTTCAGTTTTTCTTTCATCTTGTTTCCGATCCTGGACTTCGGTGACCTGGTCATCGAAGAAAATGGACCGAGTCTATGAACCACCACGCGACTAGATTGATTGCCCAATTCATCTCAAATTCTTGACAAGTGTTTTCTGTTTCCTACGATTCCGACGCCTCTGCATTATATATATGAGATACCCACCACACCTCAACTCTACTATGAATTACCAAACGTCGGCAAACGAAATATTGAAACATGCCGCTAATCGTCAACCCCATTCTACGCAAATCAACCCCCAAACCCATCATATCCCCACCGAGACCGAAGCACTGGACGGAGATATACGCAATTTATGGTATCGGCGAGTGGCAGACGCCGTTGTTCCTGGTCCTCCACGCCGTCACCTTCTCCATCCTCTCAATAATCTTCCTCGTCTCCTTTGAACCCATATGTGACGCCCTCGATGGCGTGTTCCCCTCTGGTGCGGTTCGTTTCGTGACCGGCTTCGTTGGATCGGCCATCGCTCTGTCTGCCATTTGCCTGTTCGTTGCAGCAGGGAACTACTTCTACAGCTCTGTTGGGCTCTACCACGATGTGGCGCAGCGGATGGTGAGCTGCGTCGGAGATTGGTCGGATGTCAGGACTGCCCTCGACGTTGGCTGTGGGCGAGGGATTTTACTGAACGCTGTGGCGACCGAGCTGAAGAAAACCCGCAGTTCGGGTCGAATCGTTGGGCTGGATCGGTCCAAGCGCACTGCCCTCTCAACACTCCGGACTGCTGCTGTCGAAGGAGTGGAAGAGTACGTGACATGCAAGGAGGGTGATATGCGGAATTTACCTTTTAGCGACAATTATTTTGATGTGGTGGTATCTGCCATGTTTGTCCACACTGCAGGAAAAGAGCACGGCTCTGCAACGGTGGAGGCCGCAGCTGAGAGAATGAGGGTGTTGGTTGAGATCGTTCGGGTTCTGAAACCCAGTGGTGTGGCCATATTGTGGGATCTTTCGCATGCTCCAGAATACGCGAGAAGGCTGCAGGAACTTCAGATGGAAGACATTATTATTTCTGAGAGAGTCACGGCTTTCATGGCAAGCAGTCACATTGTATCGTTTAGGAAGCCAAGTCATCTTGTCGTCGATTCCAGGGAAGTGGTTCTCCATTGCAGATGCTGATCTTCCATCACACACTTAATTATCTCGTAGCATATCAGTCAACACAGAGAATGAATTCATTCTATCAATTGTATATAATTAGAATTTACACTTTTAATAATGTTAAAATGTTTCTTTATAGAAAATTATTTCATTCTGTATCTTCATTCTTAATTTTACATTGATGGTTTTTTAATCATCTCATCTTTTTGATTCTTGTTCAACTTTTATATTTCTTGTGATTAAGCCAATATATGAGATACAACAAAAATGTACTTTACCTGTTTTTTGCTATTTTTGCAATCAAGATAGATTTTAGAAACTAATATGCTTGATTCTTTAACTGCCAAAATTATAATATTTAAGTTACTAGCAAATACAAAAATTCATTTTAATAAACCAACTAATATTGAGTAAAGACAATTTTCCCATGTACAAAACCATTGATACTAGTGTTTATGCAGCTATTTAAAAATAGAAGTGTGTGTGTGTATGTGTGATATTAATTTTCATATAAAATTATACCATATATATCCAATTAGATAAGTAAATTATTTGCAATGCAAATTTGTGTGTGTGTGGTGTGAGTGTATGTATGAGTGAGTGAGTGAGTGTGTGTGTGTGTACGTGTGTGTGTGTGTGTGTGTGTTTGTGTGTTTATGTGTGTGTGTGTGTGTGTATATATAAATATATATATATATATATCCTTCGTCACATCATTATAAATCCAAGATGTCATAACATATTATGACAAAGTGAATTTTTTTGGGTCATTGAACTTCTCTTACGTCATATCATATGACTCAATAAATATTTTTCTTACCTTCAAACCTATTTTCAATATGATATCTATTTTCGGGGATATCTTTAATTCTAAATAAATTTATCGCCGATTTACTAGAATATAATACATCATTAATATATAATATAGTTTCATTTCGTAGTATAATATTTGATCTTTTGGAGCCTTCAAAGAAATATGATGTACCAAATAAGGTAACACTTGTTATTGTTAATATTAAATTTTAAAAATTTTTTTTCTATAAAAATTCTACACATGGTTGAGTAGTTAGCAAGACATATATTACTATCATTAATCTTGAAATTCAATAATATATAAAATTAGATAAAGATAAATAATATAAATAACAAAATAATATTCATAATAATTTAAAATAAAATTCATAAAATTATTTAATATTTATATTTTCAGCTTCAACTAAAAATTTAAATTATGACGCGGACTTTCATAAAAAATGTGAATCAAAGTAAAATATGTACAATACATTTCTATCAAAAAAATTAGTATATATTCTTTTTTATTTATCCTTTAATAATACTTTATACATATATACCACATGTTTGGCTATATAATAAAAAGGTGATCAGTGCCTTTTTATTATGCATTTGTAGCAAGTCTCCTCAAGATCTTAAATAGTTTTTTTTTTAATGTGAAATTTCTCTATCTTATTATTGTCTCACCAATTTTCATCTTTTAGTTGTAAAATTGGTATTTCCTTTTCAAGATGTTGGAAAGATAGAAATACTATTGTTGGAAATTTTAAAAATGACTATGACAATGACGAGGCTCATGTCCATGATCGTGGGATGAAATATTTCCATGAATGGTTAAAATGCAGATGGATTGTACTTAATATTTTTTCTTAGTAGCACATTATTTTATTTAGGTGCTAGAAAATTAACTCTAAATATATAGTTAATTTATAGTTTCTATATTATTGCTATTAGAGCACAAAAGTAGTAAGAAACATCGTGAATATTATGTTAGCATGTGCTCATTTATGGGTTTATCTCTGCATAGCTACAATATAGAGTTTAAATAAGAGTGGTGTTTCCCTCAATGGTTGCTTTAAAAATTTGCATCATCAAGTGCATTCAGTTACATCAAGCATTTTTAAATATTATCATCTTTTTTTGTCATCAAATCTTTTATTCAATTCATTCCGTATAAATAAAAGTTGTTTTATATTAAATGCTCTTGTTTGAATTTTCTAACATGTATTGATTATGGTGAACATAAAATCAATAGATTGTACAACAACAAACACTGATTCTAACTTTTTTCACTAGATGTTCAATATAACTAGCTACACCTCCTAGAAAAGCATGTAACACTTGTATATATTTTATTAATCTATAATATTTCGATATATAATAATGAGAAAGAGAATAAGAATAGAGCGCACACTAATGATTACACATACAATATATTATATATATATAACATTTAGAGTGAACCATAAAACACAAATGAGTCAAATATTTTGAGCATACCAAGTTATGCTCTAAAAATTCCTCGAGCCCGCTGACTAAGCAGCGGGACCTCCATTATTACCTCAATGTCACATATCAAATATCTCAACATATTTGTACTTGCACCTATAAATAAAACAAATAAACAAAATAGAGAGTTAATGAAACATATAACAAAACAAATTATATACTACAGTTCATTTTTAAGATCCTCGTGGAGATGATGTCCAAGTAAAACATGTGCTTTTGCCAGGTTCTATTGAGACTCTTCATTTCATTCTTTTATTGTTTCTCTAATATTCATACAAGTCGGATGTATTATAGCATTGATAATCAATGATAAATAATTTTTACTAGTAATATCATTTTCCACAACGTCAAGTTTTGTAACAAATAACATTTTAAAAATTTTTAATATATAATTAAAAAAATGAGAATTATGTAATTCTTAACTTTGCCTTTTTTGAAGAATATTTGTACTATTAATGTTTTGCAAAATAGTTGCATAAATAGAATAAAATTTTAGTATAAATAGAAATGCATGGAAAGAATACTTGCTCTTTTTTTGGTCCCCAATACAAAGAATGAATATCCCATTATATAGGTATTTTAGTTGTGTATTCATTCACATGAATGAACTAATTCGCTAACAAGTTCCACAAAAAATCAATTTGTTACATGTCACACAATTTGAATTTCACACAAAGATAACTTACATATCACATTTAAATCACATATATATTACAAATAAAAATCTTAATTATAAATCACATATATACATCTAACAAAATTAAACCATCATATTTTATCACATTCTCATACATTATTATAGTTTCCATATATTCATTAAAAAGATATGGTACAACTGTTCTTATACAATAAGTATATTAGATCCTAAAACATATTGTTAAATGTCACAAAATAAATCTTTAGTTATATAATATTCTATCAAATTTAACACAAAATTATATTAAAAGCCACATTTATGTATATATATGTGTATGTGTGTGTAAACACTAAAATCCACACACACAACACACAACACACACACTTAGACAGTTGTGTACATAAATATAATGACATACATATACATGAAAGAAATAGACATTTATATTATGATTAAATGTGCGTGCATGTGTATTCATATTAGTATATGTAGAAATTATATATATATAAATATATGTAAGTACATATATACAAATGTTTTAATATTTACTTGTGTGAATTTTTATAATATATATATATATATATATATATATATATATATATATATATATATAAGTGTACAAATATTCTAATGTTTCAAAGATTACTTAGTGTGAATATGTTGTGTATAAGTATGTGTGTGTGTGTGTGCGTGCGTGTGTGTAGTAGAATATATATATTATATATACTACTATGTATTGACATCGATAAATACATGCATGTCTATCAATATATTATATATATATATATATAAACACAAACACTATAAATATATTTTTCATATCTGTGTAAACACATAAGTTTATTTTATATAAATAAATGTGTGTGTGTGTGTGTGTGTGTATAAACAAGTTTATACATAAATCATTAAAAGACATTTAGTATCTAAATAAAGAAAATATTTATATATTATATGTTGTGTAAAATATGAAAAAGAAATTCATATGTACTATTGTTTAAAGTGTCTATTTATAGGTTAAGGAGTGTTTTTGTCTAAGTGTGACTATTTAAGCATGTAGTATAAATACATATATATATATAAACACACACACACACACACACACTACTATGATTAGACATCTATATACAATGTTTATCTAGATATATTATATATACTATATTTAGTAAATATACTAATCAATCTATACCTGTAAATATACATGTGTTTGTGCGTAAACACATGATTGCATTAAATACGCACAGACCAAGGACATCTTTGTCAATATATCAAAAAACTAATAATATATATAAATACGCACACACCACACACACATACTCACAGTGTTTATTAGAGAACATGTTTCATATGTACTATTGTTTATAGTTTGTTTTTCTGTGTTTGCAGGTTGCAGTTAAACATCTTAGTATAAACATATATATGCATAATGTATATATAAATAGTATATATAAAAATAATACCTACATAAATACTTTTGTTTGAAAGTATGTGTTTGCGTAGAAGTATATAGATATATGGTAATATATACTTATATATTGATATTATATTTATACTACTATATATAGACACACACACGCACGCACGCACACACACACACACACTACAAGATATAAGCCAATTTGAAATGGAATTTAGAAATGCCTAAATTCATTTCTAAATTTATGAACGAAAATGAAATAGATTAGAAATGGAAATTATATTTTTTATAAAAATTAGAAGCTTAAAAAATTCCGTAGCTTATCAGGGTTGTAATTTTAAATGTTTAGTAATTACATTGCTAATTGTGACGTGCTATCATGGGTGAATAAATTGCATTATATTTAATGATGACAATTATATTTCTAAATATTTTTATAAATAAAATCCTATCCGTGTTTATATTTTGTAACAAAAATT
>JAREIK010005979.1:0-42482 GCA_029783825.1 Sapria himalayana | reverse complement strand
TATCTATTACTTTCTATCTATCTAGGTATCATATATATACCTAACTATCTATAAATCTATCTATCTATCAATATATATATTTTCAATCTACATTCTATATGTCTATATATCTATATTATTATCTAACTATCTAACTATCTACCTATTTTTATTTATTTCTATCAATCTATCTATTTATTTCTCTTTCTATCTATCTTTCTATTTGTATATCTATCTATCACTCTAACTATCTATCTATTTGTCTATTGTCTATCTATCATTCTATCTATCTATCTATCTATGCATATCTACCTATCTCCATATCTTTCTATCTATCAAACTATCAATCTATCTATCAATCAATCTATATATATTTTTATCTATGTATCTATCTGTCTGTCTGTCTATCTTATATTTTATCTATATAACTATCCATCTATTTAATGTCTATATGTCTATCTATATATCTATCAATCTATCTATCTAGGCAACTTTCTATCTTTATGTCTATCTATCTATCTATCATATAATTGTCTATCTATCTATATATTTGTCTATCTATCTTTCTATCTATCTATCTGCCTATTTATCTCTCTATCTGTCTGTCCATCTATTTATATCTATCTTCTGCCAATCTTTCTACTACCTATATATTTATCTAAATATTTTTATATCAATCTTTATGTCTATCTATCTATCTATAGGTCAATATATATTTGTTTATCTATTTTCTATCTTCTATTTACCTATCTATCTATCTATCTAAATATCTATTTGTCTATCTTTCTATCTGTATATCTGGCTATCAAAATATCTATCTATCCATCTAGCTATCTACCTTATATCTATCTATCTATTTGTGAATTTTCTATATGTCTCTTTATCTATCTATATATCTATCTATCGATTTTATATCTATTTATCCATCATCTATCTATCTATCAATCTATCTTTAAATTAATCTATCTATTTGTATATATATAATAACACATATTTATCTATATTCCATGGTGTTTCTGTCTATCTATCTATCATCTTCTATCTATTTGTCTATCTATCTATCATTTTATTTGTCTATCTGTCTGTGTTTACTTTGATGTAACTATCAATTTATTTATTTATCATTTTGTCTATCATCCATTTATCAATCTATTATCAATCATCAATATATTTTATCTATCTAACTATCTACTTATCTTTATTTACTTCTATCAATCTATCATTTATCTCTCTTTCTGTCTATCTTTCTATTTATATAACTATCTATCACTCTAACTGTCTATATATCTATTTGTCTATTTGTCTATTTGTCTATCTATCATTCTGTTTATCTATCTATCTATATGCATATCTACCTATTCCATATCTTTCTATCTATATAACTATCAATCTATCTATCAATCTATCTATTTGTATTTCTATCTATGTATCTAACTGTCCTGTCTATCTATCTGTCTATCTATATATTTATCTATCTAACTATCCATCTATTTAAATGTCTAAATGCTATATGTCTATCTATCTAAATGTCTATCTATCTGTCTATCTATCTAGGTAACTTTCTATCTATATGTCGATCTATCTAATTGTCTATCTATATATTTGTCTATCTATCTATCGGTCTGTCTATCTAATATCTTTTTTTCTATCTATCTATCTATCTATCTATAAGTCTATCTATCTAACTAACTATCTAACTATCTATCTGTCTTTCTATTTGTCTATCTATCTATATATCTGCCTATTTATCTATCTATCTATATGTCTGTCAGTCTATCAATTTATCTATCTTTCTGCCAATCTTTCTATCTACCTATATATTTATCTAAATATTTTTATATCAATCTTATATGTCTATCTATCTATCTCTATATGTCAAATGTATATTTGTTTATCTATTTATCTATCTATTTGTCTATCTTTTGTTTGCCTATCTATCTATCTATCCAAATATCTATTTGTCTATCATCTATCTGTATATCTGTCTATCAAAATATCTGTCTATCCATCTATATCTATCGATCTATTGTGAATTTGTCTATATGTTTCTTTATCTATCTATATATATATATATATCTCTCTATTTTTCTGTCTATCCATCCATCTATTATCTATCAATCTATCATTAAATCAATCAATCTATTTATATATATATAACACATATTTATCTATCTATCTATCCATGTTTTTATCTGTCTATCTATCTATCATCTATCTATCTATTTTTTCTCTCTATCTATCATTTTATTTGTCTATCTGTCTATGTTTACTTTGATCTAATTATCAATTTGTTTATTTATCATCTTGTCTATCTATCCATTTATCAATCTATCAATCAATCAATAAATATATCTATCTATCTGTTGTCTTTTGGTCTCTCTATTAATCTGCCAGTGTGTCTATCAGTTATCTATATATCTATCAATCTAACTATCTGCCAATCTATCAATAAGTCAATTAGTCAATCTGTCTATCTTTTTATCTATATATTGTATACATGTCTATTATATATGTGTCTATGTTTCTATCTAACTGTGTATATCTATTTTCTAACTATATTTATATCTATATATCTTTCTATCTGACTATCTAACAACTATATATATATATATATATCTATCGGTCTATCTATCTATCTATCTATGTATCTACCTATCTATTTGTCAATCTTTTAATATGGTAATCTATCAATCTTACTATCTTTCTATATGTATATCTATTTATTCATGTATCTATTTAGCTATCAAACTCTATCTATCTATTTATCTAAAAATATATCAATTTGTCAATCTATTTATCAATCTATTTGTCTATATATTTATGTGTCTATTTGTCTATGTGTCTATTTATATATCTATATATCTATCTATCCCTCTATATAGCTAATTCTATTTATTTATCTATCTATTTATCTATCTAATTGTCCATCTATCTATCTGTCTGTCTGTCTATCTATATTTCTATCTAACTATCTATCTATCTATCTATATGACTATCTATCTATCTGCTTATCTGTTTATCTATATATCTATCTAACTTTTTATCTATGAGTGAGTGAGTGTGTGTGTGTGTATATATATATATATATATATATATCTGTCTAACTTTCTATTTGTCTATTTTTCTAACTATTTATTTGTCTATCTATCTATCTATATATCTTTCTTATTTTTATCTATCTTACTATCTTACTATCTATTTGTTTGACTATTTACATATCTATTTGTCTATCTATCTATTTGTTTATTTGTCTATCTGTCTATCTATCAATCTATCTATTTGTCTATCTATCTGTCTATATGTCTATCTATTTTTCTGTTTATCTGTTTATTCTGTCTATCTATTTATCTGTCTATCTATCTATCTTTTTATCTATTTATCTATCATTCTATATACATATCTACTTACTATTTTCTATATGTCTATTTATCTATGTGTTTACTATTGATGCATCTATCGACCTATTTTTCTTTATATACATCTATCAATCTATATATCTATTTTATCTGCTTATATATGTGTATGTCTATTTGTCTATGTGCATATCAATCTATATCTCTACTTGTCTTCATTTCTACCTATGTATCTATCTATCTATCTATCCTTCTATCAGTCAATCTATCAATATGTCTATCTGTCTATTTGTCTATCTATTTATTTTTCTATCTACTTTTTGGCATGTCTATCAATCTAATTGTTTATCTATCAATTTGTCAACCTATCAATCTATAAAACTATCAGTATGTCTATCTATATTTTTTGTCTATCTGTCTATTTATTATCTATCTCTTCATCTATCTATCTTTCTATCTATGTTTCTATATTACTATCTATATGTCTATTAGTCTATCTTTCTATCTTTCTTTCTATCTCTCTATCTATCTATCTATCTATCTATTTCTCTTATTTTTAACAATCGATCTAACTATTTTATTACATATCTATTTGTCTATTTGTCTATCTGTCTATTTGATTATCTATCTATATATCTATCTATTGATTTACATGTCTATCTATTTATCTATCTATCTATCTAGTTATTTATTTATTTATTTGTCTATTTATTTATCTATCGATGTGTCAATCTTCTTATCCATTTGTATTTTAATCTTTCTATCTATATATTTATCTACCGATTAGTCTATTAGTCTATCTGTATATTTGTCTATCTATCAATCTATAAATCTATCTATCGATAAATCTATCTATCTGTAAATCTATATATCTGTAAATCTATCAATCTATCAATCTGTAAATATATGAATCTATCAATCTATTTATCTTTCAATTTTTCTATATATCTACATATATCTGTGTCTATCTATTATTCAGAACTATGTGTGCATCTATCTATCTATCTATATATCTCTCTATCTAAGTATCGTACTCTCTATCTAAATTTATATCTCTCTATCTAGATTTCTATCTTTTTATCTATTTATCTATCTATCTATCTACATATCTATCTATCAATCTAATAATATGTAAATATATAAATCTTTCTTTTTTCTATCTGTCTATTTGTTTATCTATCTATTTATTTTTCTATCTATTGATCTATCTGTTTATCTGTCTATCTATGTTTTTGTCGATCATTCAATTAGTCTATCTATTTATCTGTCACTTTATCAATCTATCAATCTATCAATCTAGATATCTCTCTATATGTCTTTATGTCTATCTATCTAACTATCCATGTTTCTTTCGATCTATTTATATATTTATCTATCTTTCTATTTTCCTATGTGTCTATGTTTCTATCTATCTATCAAGTTGTCTATCCATCCTTTTATCTTTCTATCTATATGTCGATCAATCAATCAATCAATCAATCTCTCTATCTCTCTATCTTTTTATTTGTCTACATGTCTATATTTCAATCTATAAATATGTCAATCTATCAATATGACAATCTCAATCTACCTATCTATCTATCTATCTATCTTTCTTTCTGTTTATCTACTTATCTATCTATCTCTTTATATATCTATCAGTCTATATCCCTATCTATGTATTTATATATCTATTTATTTGTCAATATGCCAATATGTCTATTTATCTATCTGTATTTCTATTTTTATGTAAATCTATCTATCTTTCTATCTATTATACTTTTTATTTATTTTTTATCTATCTATATATCAGTCTATATACTACAAGAAAAATCTCATATAGCTAGGGACAATTCCCTAGCTAAATGGGCATTTCCATCACTAAATGGGATATAGCGATGGATTAACGACGGATTAACGATAGATTGGTTCCTTATCTAAAGTGCTCATTCCTAAAATCTAGTGAGTGAAATTGTCCATTGCTAAAAATTTGGCGATGAAAAAATCCCTAGTTAAAAAAATAATTTTCCTAGCTAAATTAGCAAGCTAATTGAGATTTTTCGTCACAAAATGGATATAACAACGAAAGCTTTCCAAAGCTAAAGTGCTCAACGCTAAATATTAATGACCGAAATAATTTCTAGCTAAATAAATTTAGTGACAGAAAAATCCCTTACTAGAATAATTTCTGTCGGTGCCGCTGCTGCTACTACTGCTATTGCTGCCACTGCCGCCGCTGCCCCTGCTACGGCCACTGTGCTGCTACCCCTGCTGCCGCCGCTGCACTGCTGCCGTCACTGCCGCCTTAGCCATTGCTACTGCTGCTTCCGCTACTACCACTACTACCGCCGCTACTGCTGCTAATAATAAAAGTATGGTGGGCGATGATGCTCGACTGATGAATTTGAGATTGAGCAAATTTTTGACGAGGTGGCGAGCTGCTTCTCCCAACATAGGACCAAATATTCCTCCTCGACCAGAATTAAATGAAACTACATGAGTATCATCATCATTCTAAGACCTAATACAATTTGAACCAATCATTACATAATCTAGAACAAAAAAACTTATTTATTCATACGTTCGCTTTGTACCATGTGATAATTGCATATCAATACAATTACTATGATTTTAAGACCAACCTATACCTACCTGGCTGGCCTAGACCAGAAATATATTTCCAAAGCTTAAGGAAAAATCTAATATCCATTGCTTTTATTACCTACGTAAGTGAGCAATGCACGATGATGTTTGGACCAGCCCGAACAATTATATATTAAAAAGTATGTCTGTGTGTAAAAAAATGTGTATGTCTGATAATATATACATGTCTACAAATAAATATATGCACCTACTTATGTATATATCGATATATACGTACGTATATACTACAGTATAAAAGTACTTATATACTGAGTATATACGTATATACTCAGTATATACCTACTTATATACTCAGTATATACGTAGATATATACTTAGTATATATTTACATTTATACCAAGTATATACGTATGTATATACATTAGTTTTATATGCATGCATATATAATCACATAGCGTTAGATGACACACACACTTGTATTTTAATGCAAATACACATACCATCAAAGACAACATAAGAAAATAATACAAGATTTAAAAAACACGCATATAGGTCTCTCATGCATGGTTAAGATTTCTCGTTCTTTTTCTTCTCGTACTCCACGCATATAGAAAACATTGTTACACCTGCACATGGAGCATAACATACTATATTTACAAACCAATAACCGATAATAAGCAGTGGTAGAGAAGCTAAGGTGTTGTTCCCAGCACAATAGAGGACCATCCAAGGCTTTTACATACCTATAATAGGCTAAAACTCTAACCAAAAAATTTGGGGACACACAAACATATTCACATATATATAAAAATAGTTATTATAGACATAAACAAATAAAAATTAAAGTTGATTGTCATACAATTAAATAAAAATCTAAAAGATGTCTAGCAATGATGTTTAGAGAGAAAGAGAGTGTAAAAATAAATATTTTAGGAATAATAAAGATAATATATGCTAGGCCTCATTTTGATCAAACTAAAATCGAAAAAATATGGGACCCATGCTTTGGAATTGCATAAAATAAAATTTCTTCGGTAAAAACCTATCAAATATTACATCTTTTATCATACAAAAGTTCATATACAAGACTGAGGGCCAAGGGTTCATATTAGGTAGGAGTATGACCCTTATTTGTATTATACCATATATTAGCCTGAGCAACAGACACTCTCATGCTAAGTGCTTACATATTGTTGATATTATATCTTTTGCCATTTAATTTCAAGTTAGTGCAACAAATTAGTATTATCCCATATATAATTATATGTTAGGATATGTATAGTAAATGTCGTAATAAATAGTTAAATATAGTTAAACATATAGTTATAAATAGATATATAACTACATATAATTATAAGTAGATATACATAAATGTATACAAAGTTATAAACAATTATATAGATTTACATATATCTATACATAATTAAAAATAAAGTTATATTTATTTATATAGAGTTTTTTATAGTATACAAATATTTATATATAGTTATACACATATAGTTAAATATTATGGTATATGTTTTTATACACATAATTATAAATATAGTTACATGTAGTCATACATATAGTTATACAGATAGTTAAACTTATATTTATACATGTATGTATATATATCTTTTCATATAATTTCATATATTTATACATATAGTAATGTATAGGTATGGAATACTAAAATACATTTGTTATACTAATAAATAAAAATGTATATAAATATATGTTGTTAATTATATTTTTAAATATAGTTATGTATAATGTTTTTATAGTTATACATATAGTAAGATATAATTATTTATAGTTACATATTATTATATATAATATATAGAGTTCTAAAAAATTATATATCATTAAACATTTAGTTATATATATATATATATATATATATATATATATATATATATATATATACACATACATACATACATATTGACACACACACACACACACACACATACATACATACATATATATATATATATATATATATATATATATGTATGTATATTCATATGAGTAGTTATATTTAGTTATACATAAATTTATACAATGTTATAAACAAATATATAGTTTTACATATATGTATACATATATGTATATATTGTTAAAAATATTGTTATATTTAATTATATAAAGTTTTATTTAGTTTTACAAATATTTATATGAAATTATACACATATAATTAAACATATTGTTGTATGTTGTTAAACATGTAATTATAAATATAGTTACATGTGGTTATACATATAGTTACACATATAGTTATACTTATATTTATACATGTAGGTATATATAATTATTCATATAATTTTATATATTTATACATATAGTTATGTATAGGTATAGATAAAGTAAAATATATTTTTATATACTAATATATACAAATGTATATTAAATATAAGTTGTAAATTATTTATTTAAATATAGTTATGCATAAAGCTTTTTATAGTTATACATATAGTAAGATACAATTATTTATAGTTATATTTTATTATACATATAATATAAATATCTATAAATATTTTTATATAGTTAAACATATAGTTATATATAACTATATTCATACAAATAGTTATACATAAATATACATATTTACATATATGTATACATAGCTACAAATATAGGTATATTTAATTATATAGAGTGTTATATAGTTATACAAATATTTATATATAGTTAAACACATATAGTTAAACATAATGTTTGTATGTAATTATAAATATAGTTACATGTGGATACACATTTAGTTAGACATATAGTTATACATATATTTATACATGTTGGTATATATATTTTTTTATTTAATTTTATATATGTATATATATATAGTTATCTATAGATATATATATGGTAAAATACATTTTTATATACTAATATATAATAATGTATATTAAATATATGTTGTTAATTATATTTTTAAATATAGTTATGTATAATATTTTATATTTATGCATATAGTCAAAGATAATTATTTATAGTTATATGTTCTTATACCTTTGGGATCCAATGGAAAAAAGACACAAAACCAAAAAAATGTTGAGCTTACAATAGATCAGAACAAAGTAAATGCGGGTCTTGTATTTTAGGCCTGCAATATATAAATATAAATACAATTTGAATCCCTCGAGAAACAGATGATGACATCCACATAACTTAAAAAAACTCAAGCAAAATAGGCAAAGATTAGATCCACATCCAGATATGTCAACAAAGTTTGCCTCATTTTGCTAAATTTGTTTATTACTTGCTGACAATGTAATTAGAAAGCCAATCAAGACCCTCGTAGAGGCCCTCGCCAAAGGTAGCATAGGTACACTGAATGTGTCAATGGCGTTGGAGAAGAGAGTGAAGTACTAGTTTGTCAGAAATTTCATCTGCATTTATCGCATTGGGAAGATCTTGTTTATTGGCAAACACTGGAAAAACTACATCTCAAAGATTTTCTTCATTTAGCATCCTATGCAACTCATCTTTGGCTTCAACAACTTGATATTTGCCATTGCTGTCCACCACAATATGAGACATTAGGTATTTTGGAAGTAATTCCTCTGAGAAAGTGCGTATCTTGTCTTGACCCTCAACATCCCACACAGTGAAATTGATGTTTTTGTATTCAACAGTCTCTACATTAAAGACAATAGTAGGAATTGTGGTCACAATTTCACAGAACTTCTACTTATACAGAATGCTTGTCTTACCTCCAGCATCAAGACCTAGCATCAAAATCCTCATATCCTTGTTCGCAAACAGCCTACTGTAGAACTACTTTGTGAATGTCAACCCCATTTGTTCCACTAAATCTCAATCTCTTTTTCGTATGGTAGTAAAGAGATATGATGAGAGAAAGAAACAGAATCAATTAACATCAAGAGATGGTCACCAGAGAGGGAGGTCAACCTCTAAATGTTCTTATACCTATAATATATATAATTAAAAATAGAGTTACATATAGTTAAACATATAATTATATATAGATATATTCATACAAATTGTTATAAGTAGTTATACATAAATATATACAAAGTTATAAATAAATATATAGATTTAATTATATGAATACATATATGTATACATAGATTTAAATATAGTTATATTTAATTATATAGAGTATTACATAGTTATATAAATATTTATATATAGTTATACACATATAGTTATAAATATATATGTAGTTAAAGATATAGTTATATATAACATTTTTATAGTTAAACATATAGTAAAATACAAATATATATAATTATATATTATTATACACATGATATATTTTGTTAAAAATATAGTTATATAGAATTACACATATAGTTATAAAATATTATATTGTTAAAAATAGTTATATATAGTTATGGATATAGTTATAAAAATAGTTTACATAGTTACAAAAATAGTTAAATATAATTATGACTAGTTTTATATAGTTATACAAATATTTATAAATAGTTATCATATACTATGATAACCATACATTCTCAAATGCCCAGATGAATTATATAACTATAGAGAAAGAACTTGTATCAACAATCTTTTTTTTGGCAAGTTAATATCATATTTAGTGAGAACCAAAGTCATAGTATATTTTAAATATTCTATAATCAAATAGCTCATATAAAAGAAAGATATGAGGCCGAGATTGATTTCATGGATTTTACTATTATAATAATTTGAACTATATATATGAGATAAGATATGTACATATAATCAAAATTAAAAATAGCTTATCAAGATTAGAAAAAGAAGATAGAAAAGTTGTTTTAGAAGATATTAGATAAATTTTTTTATTAGAAAAAATTATAGTATTGAATGAAAATGCAACTTCATGGTACGTTCTATTGAATGAACCTTATCATTACAAGTAGTACTCTGATCAAATTTTGAGGCAAAGTGTTATAGATGGGAGATTAGTAGTATCTTGCAATAATTCCACTTTTTGCTCCTGCTCTCACGAATTTGTGGAACATGTAAATATTTATGTGTTCAAGTATTTTTCTTCTCAAAATTAATCTTGAAATTTACATATAAATGCATAAATATATATGTGCATATACACTGCCCTACACACACACACAAATTTATACCTCCATATACGTTACTATACATTATATATCAGCATACACATTTTTGTAATTTTGTATATATTTACACATGTATCTACAATTTCAAATAGTGTGTATATACTTGTATGTATGCATATACTACTATACACCCACAAAAACACACACATATACCTATATACAAAATATATTTTTAAAGTTACAAATGAAACTATTATATATATATATATATATATATATATATATATATATATATAAGTTTGTGTCTGTGTTTGTGTGTGTGTGTGTGTTTAAATGTATTAAAAATTTTTTGATTTAGAAAATTTAATTAAAATAAAATATTATATATTGTACACAATTTATAAAATATTATAAATTCTTTATATTTAAAACAAATATTTGTATGTGTGTGTGTAAGCATGTGTGTATGTGTGTGTGTAAGCGGGTGTGTATGTGTGTGTGTGTGTGTGATATATATTAATCAGCAAAATAAAATTATGAATTAAATATATGAGCTTCTATTTTATTCAAATAGTTGTTTTTTTAATATTTATAATAAAATAACTATCATTATACAAATATAAATAAATGAAGTTGACATATTTGTAAATTATTTTATTTTTACAATTATGTTAAAAATGAAAATATAGTTCATAAATAGATAATAAAATTTTTCTTTTTATATATACTTTTTTTAATAAAATATTAATGTCAATGATAAATTTTATTTTGTAAAAAAAATTTAATTTTAAAGTTTTATCTTTGTAAATTGAAACTACATCACATATATATTTTAGAAATTTTTTATAATATTTATTACACAAATATATTATTATTTGTTTTGAAATATACAACATTATTTTTAACAAATGAACATTTTATTATAAATCAATTTTAGTTAAATGATTTTAAATGAAACAAAAATACAAACCCTAAACAAATTAAATCATAATGATTTATAAAAACATATAAAAATACATTTAAGGTTGAAAAATTTAAATTTAAGTTCCTAAAATATATGAGAAAATGATAAAGATTTATTCAATGTCCAAAAAACATGTATGAATGAGATGAATGATATGAATGGATATTAAGTTTCTGAAGCATGTAGTTATAAATATTTTAGATGTAGTTATATATAATTTTTCATGTAATTATATATATTTAGACATATGGCTATGTAAAGGTATTGATGTAGATAATACATGTCAATATACATATTGTTAAATACATTTATATATAGTTATATATATATATATATGCATATTAAATTTGTTATATGTCTATCTATCTATATATGTATCTAACTGTCTCTCTATCTATCTATCTATTTGTCGATCTACCAATTTATGTATGTTTCAATCTATCTTTATTTGTATCAGTCTATCTATATTATATATATATATATATATGTCTAACAATTTATCTATATTTGTGTGTAACTATATATATATATATTTATCTGTCTATCTATCTATCTATTTGTCTACCTATCTATCTCACTTTCTCTTTATCTCTCTATCTATTAATTTATATATATGTTTATTTCTCTATCTATTAATTTGTCTATATGTCTATAAATCTATATATCTTTTTATCTATCTATATATCTATCTATATTTCTATCTATCGATCTCTCTTTATCTATCTATCTACCTATCTATCTATCTATCTATCTATATGTCTATTTGTTTTTTAATCTATCTATCTACCTATCTATTTGTCAATCAATCTATTAGTGTATTTGTGTATCTTTCAATATGTCTATCTATCTATATGTATATTTATCTATATGTCTAGTTGTCTACCTATCAATCTATTTATCTATCTATGTATCTAAAGTCTATTTGTCTATCTATCAATAGTCTATATATCTATCTATCTATTTCTATATATGTATATCTATCTATCTATCTGTCTATATGTCATTCTATCTATATGTCATTCTATCTATCTGCATATCTATCTATATGCTCAGCTCTCCATCTATCATCTCACTATCTTATGATTTATCTAACTAATGATCTATTCTTCTATATGTCAATCTATCTATCTATCTATTTTTTATATGCATATCTATCAATATGTATATTTTTATATCTGTCGAACCCTCTATCTATATATTTGTTATCTATCTATCTATCTATCTATCTATCTAACTATTAATATATGTATACATCTATCTAACTATCTATCTGTCTATTTGTCTATTTATTTATATGTCAGTCTATTTATTTATATGTCAGTCTATGTATCTATCAATCTATCTTTATTTGTATCTGTTTATCTATTTATCTGTCTAATTGTCTATCAGTATATATATATCTTTCTCTATCTCTCTCTCACTCTCTCTCTATCTATCAATCTCTCTAACTATCAATCTATCTTTGTGTGTATTTTTTTCTATTTATTTATCTATCCATCTATTTGTCAACTTGTATATCTATCTATCTTTCTTTCTTTCTCACTTTATCTCTATCTCTTTATCCATCAATGTGTGTGTGTATATATATATATATATATATATCTCTATCTGTCTGTCTGTCTGTCTAGCTAACTATCTTTTATCTATTTATTTATATATCTATCTTTCTGTATATATATAGTTCTTTCTACTTGTATATCTGAATATCTACCATTTAGTCTATCTAAAAATCTTTCTATCTTTTTGTCTATCTATCTATTATCTATCTATCTATATATCAAACAATTTATCTAACTATGTACATTTCTATTTAAATATCTATCTATTAGTCTATCTAAAAATATTTCTATCTATTTATCCATTTGTCTATCTATCAATCTATCAATCTAATTATCTATCTTTATATAAATCTACTTATCTATCTATGTATCTATCTTTCTGCACATATCTTTATATCTCTAGATGTTCATCTCTCTAAATGAATATCTCTATATATGTCTATTTGTCTATTTATATATATGTCTATCGATCTATCTATCTATATATCAATCTATCATACTTGCAATCTGTGTATTTGTCTACTTTTCTATCTATCAATATATCTATCTATCTGACTTGGTATCTTTCTATATATAGTCTAATTATCTTTCTGTGTATCTGTCTATTGTCTATCTATCTATCTATCTCTCTATATGTCTATTTATCTAGGAGTATACCTATCTATCAATTTGATTATCTATCTTTCTATCTAGTTATTTTTATATCTATCTAACTTTCTATATTTCTATGTATCTATCTATTTCTCAATGTGTCTATTTGTCTATTTGTCGGCATGTCTATCTATCTATTTATCAATTTATTTATCAATATATTTGTTTATTAGTCTATTTTTTTATCTCTCTATATCTATCTCAATCTAACTATCTATCTATCTATCATTCTATCTATAAATATATTTATTTGTGTATCTGTATATTATTCTCTAAATGTACCTGTCTATTTGTCTAACTTTCTATAATTATATCTATAAATCTGTCTATTTGTCTATTTGTCAATTTCTCTATTTATCTATTTTTCTATCTATCATTTGTCAATATTTTTATTTATTTATTTATCTATCTATATGTGTATATATATCTATATATCTTTCTATTTCTTTATCTAACAATCTATCTATCTACATTTCTATCTATGTGTTTATTTATCTATTTGTCCTTCTAATCTATCGATCTATCTGATACATCTAACAATCTTTTATCTATATATCTGCCTATCTATCTATCTATTTATCTATCTATCTGTCTATCTTTTATTTAACAATTAGTCCATCAATCAATATGTCTATCACTATCTATTTATATGTCTATTTATCTATATGTCTATTTGTATATTTATCTATTTTTGTATCAATTTATCTATATATCTATCTATTTATCCATAGTCTATTTGTGTATATATCTATCTATCTCTATATTTGTATATATATATATATATATATATATATATCTATCTATCTATATGTCTTTCTGTCTATCTATCTATTTGTCTATATGTCTAGCTCTCCATCTTTCAATCAATTAATCTTTTGATATATATAACTCGTTTTGTCTATTTTTCTATATGTCTATCTATCTATTTATATATTTTTCTATCTTTTTATTTGTCTCTTCGTCTATATGTATATCTATCTAAATATATATCTTTCTATCTTTCTATCTATCTATGTATATGTCAATCTCTCTATCTATATATATGTTTTGTATATATATATATATATATATATATATATATATATATATATATATATATCTGTCTATCTTTCTATTTGTCTATCTATCAATCTATGTATATATCAAACTATCTTTTATTGTATCTGTCTATCTATCTATGAGATTATATGTCTTTTCTATATATATATATATATATATATATATATCTATTTGTATATATATCTATTTGTATATATATATATATAACTATAACTATCTATCTATCTATTTGTCTATCGGTCTATTTGTCTATCTAACTAAATATCTGTCAATCAATCTATATGTCTATTTATCTATGTTATCTATCTTTTTTCTATCCATCTATCTATCTGTATATGTTTTTTTGACTATTTGTTAATATATCTATCAGCCTAATTATCTATTTGTCAATCTATCTATCTATTTGTCAGCCTATCTGTCTATTTATCTATCATCTTCTCTATCTATCTTTCTATCTCTCTAACTATTATACTACTATGTATGTCTATCTATTATCAATTTATATATATATATATATCTATATATATCTATCTATATATTTATCTATCTATCTATCTATCTATGTGTCTATCTATCACTTTATCTATATATCATTCTCTTTGTCTATCTATATATCTATCTCTACCGATATCTCCATCTCTCTATGTGTGTATCTATTGAAATGTCTATCTCTTTATAAGTCTAATTATCTATTTTTTTTTTAAAAAAGGTTTATTTTATTATTATTATGCCCTCTCTTTTGGTGGAGGAATACCCTTTGTACAAGCTAATACTACCCTTTTTCCCTTTTACACCCATTCTCAAAAAAGAATTAAAAACCTAACTCTATGAAATCATGCTTTGGACTCTCTTCTTTAAGTATGCATTATGTAGTATGTATACTAATTTTGATGCAATTTTCTGGACTATTTTTATTCAAGTTGTGTTTATAGTCTTTTCCTGCTTTCATAACTTTGTTTGGCTCTTTGAATAGGAGTAACTATGCTTTTTGAACTGCTCGGTACGAGCCCTCCCTACTTGATAGGTCTCCTTCATCTGCCCTGTTAATGCCATAAGCTTGGAGGTGTATATTCAGTCTCCTCCTGAATCATTACCATCCCAAAATGACAAAATTGTGCATAATACCAGTTATTCTTCTCTTACCTCTGTGAACCTATTGAAGCTTCACTCCATGTCCCTTCAGTTGGCTTTGATGCTGCCCTATATAGACTCCTGTCGCCTTTACATATCAAGTTACAGGCTATTTTCTAACTCATCACATATCGAGTTACAGATGCTATTTTCTAATTCATTGCATATCAAAACCAACAAATTACAGGCAATATTTAAAAAATAAAAAACAAGTGTCCTCAATACTAAAGCCCCCTTATGGTGCTTGACAGCTTTTCCTGCAAAAAAAAAAACCAATACAACCAATATCATATAAGCTGTAACCTTACCGACTTACCTTTGCTTCCCTGTTGGAGATTCTTTCAGGAGGTCTTCACAGCCAACTGAATTTTCTCATTCTTCAGGTAGGCTCTTTTTCCTCATCAGGACTAGTGAATTTTCTGCTAAGACTTACCACCGCCTTAGAAGTAAGGACAATAACTCTGTCACATCCTCGGTCCTGCCCTTTACCTCCCTTTTGCTGAGTGCTTTAAATTTTGGCCTTGTTGGATATCTTCCCTGCAAAGACAGAAATTTCCCTACCCTACCCTAGACTCTACCCACTTAAAAAACTGCCATTCGTGTTAAATGATAGCTTCCTGCTGGAGGTCTATTCCAGGTTATGCTTTTTATCCTTTGCTGCTTAATTATCTTAATATTGAACTCCCATGACTTATCTGCGTACTCATCTATATTTTTATTTATAACTATCATAGGCTTTATACAACTTTTTATATAACAGTGTTTATATAACAGCATAAAAAACAGAATGGATATTATTATATTTTATTAGCAATAGTCAAGATACATATTTTAAAAAACTTATTGTTCCCGCCCAATCCATCAGAAAGTTGAGGCTTTGTTATATCTTCATGGTTTGTTTATTTATTCTAAAATAAGGAAATCCCATTTTATCTAAACATGCTATTCCCTTTAATTTATTTGGCATGAGCTTCTCATTAAATTCTGTATCTCCTCTGGTGGTACCTATTTTTGACAGATTATCCGCTAGATAATTCGCTTCTCTGTATATATGTATTATTGAGGCCTTCAGTTCATCCATAAGACCAAGAATTGCTTCTAGTTCCTCTTCATTCCTCCATAATATTTTCTTATTGATTACTGTATCAACTAGTAATTTTGAGTCTACCTGTACTTCAACGTTTTTAAAGTTAAGGTGCTTGCATAACTCTAACCCTAATTTTAATGCTCTGATTTCAGATTCTAACGCCGAAGAGGCTCTACTAGATCTGGTGAAAGCTCTCTGTACTGTCCCTGTATGATCTCTTATTACCCCGCCTCCTCCTGCTATTCCAGTGTCCCTGCTAAAACTCCCGTCCGTATTCAGTGAGAGTTTACCAACCGGCGGAGCATTCCACTGTATGCATTTCGCCCTTTGCTGATTTAAAACTTTGTATGTGAGATCCCATTCTTTCTCAGGCTTCTTTTCTTGTTTCATTTCCTGAATAACTATCGGTTTTATTAGTGATATATTACATATCTCCTTTCTAATATCTTTTATAATTTCTGTTAAATTCATCCTTATATTTTCAAATTTACTTTTGTTTCGAGATTTCCATATACACCAAATAATTAGATGCGGCAGTTTTTGATTGAGCCATTTCCTGGTGGGACTTTTCGTTTTCTCCTTTTCCCATTTTTTAACTTTATCTATTAATCCATCATCCATTTTACATATTCTTTTTTCCCCTTCCATTTCTTTCCATATTTCTGATGCAATGGGACCATTAGAAAGCAAATGATCGGTAGTTTCAACCGCTTGTAAACAGCATTCACATCTAGAAGCGATGTTTATACCTTTCTTTTATATATTTCTATCTACCGGTATAGCATTCATTAAAGCCTTCCATGTGAAGGAGCACATTTTTTGCGGTATGTTTTCTTGCCATACCCATTTAAATAAAATTTGAGCCGGTTTTTTCTTTCTGACCAAGTCTTTTGCCGACTTGAGGGAAAAGTTTCCTTGTGGTGTTAACATCCATTTCCAGCCTCTCCTCTTTTTTATAGAGTGTGAGTCCACTATTTCTTTTTGTTTTTCCATTGACTTCAAACTGTTCGAGACTTTCTTAGTGGTCTTATTCTTGTTATCTAAATATCTTGCCCGCATATATTTTGCCCACAGACTATCACTTTCTTTAAGTCTCCACCAGCTTTTACAGTCCCAGGCAGCTGCCGAGTCCTGGAGGCTCATTAGTCCTAATCCTGCTTCCTCTTTCGGATAACAGATACTTTTCCAGTCCTTCCAATGTAGTTTATTTTTTCCTTGTTTTTTACCCCATAAGAAGTTGGCCATTTCCGATTCGAGTTTATTAATAAATTTCTTAGGGGGGTGTATCACTGATAATATGTGCGTAAGCGTGCTTTGTAATACATGTGACAGCAGTGTTATCCTTCCCCCAAAACCCAGTAACTCTTCTTTCCATCCTGCTATTCTCTTTCTTAGTTTGTCCTGAAAATAACATAGATATTCTTCTTTCAACCTCCCCTCATATATCGGACAACCTAAATACATTAATGCCCCTTTTATTTCTGCAAATCCCGTAATCCTTTTTATTTTATCTACTAACTTTAATTTTGCATTTTTAGCAAGCATGAACTGACATTTGCTTTTATTAACCATTTGACCTGTCTCTTTTTCAAAAATTTGGAGAAGATGCATAAGATTCATTAAAGACTTAATGCTAGCATTTGTAAATATTATAAAGTCATCTGCATAAGCTAAACAACCTATTCTGGGTGTATCCCTTGGTTGTCTGAATGACAATATTTTACCTTCGGATATTTTCTTATTCAAGATACGTATTAGCAATTCTAGATAGATATCGAAAAGAAGGGGGGATAGCGGATCCCCTTGCCTTAAACTTTTATTTGGTTTAAGTTCCTCACTTAACTTTCCATTTATTAGTACTCTTACCCAATTGCTTGATATACATCTAAATATTAAATCTATGGTTAGCTTTGAAAAGCCGAACCTCCTTAACACAAATCAAAGGGTATCCCATTCTACTCTATCAAAGGCTTTCGATAGATCTAACTTAACTACTAAGTTTTTTCCTCTAGACTTACTTCCTATCACTTTCATCATTTCAGATGCAAGCTTTATATTTTCTATCATTAATCTATTTTTAACAAAACCCGTTTGTTCCTGAGCAATTATTGAAGGTAAAATTAAGCTCAGCCTATTTTGTAATATTTTTGCCAATATTTTATAAATGACATTACATAAACTTATTGGTCTATAATCCTCACATTTCTGTGGTGATTCTTTTTTTGGAATTAATACTATAAAAGATTTTTCCCATGCTTTTGGGATTTCCGCACCTACAAAAAAACTTGCAATTGCAGGAACTAGCTTGGTTTTAATCGTATCCCAGTTTACCTGAAAGAAATAATTGTTCCAACCATCAGGTCCTGCTGCACTATCTTTATCCAGACTAAACACAGCCTCTTTAATTTCTGGTTCTCCTGGGACCAATTCCATTGATTGATTTTGAACTTCCGTAATGGTCACCCTAATCACTTGCATTAGAGAGTTATCTGTCCTACTTGACTAACTACATAATTGATTTTTAAAGAATTTTTTAAAAAGAGCTCCTATTTCCATTTCATTTTCTACCCATTCTCCTTCTTCGTTTATTAGACCTTTAATTTTATTTTTTTGAGATTTTATTTTAGACATACTATAAAAAAATTTGGTATTACGATCCCCATCTTTTAACCATTTTATTTTTGCTCGTTGTTTCCAGTAAATTTCTTCCATGTGTAGTTTCAATCTCAGTTCTCCTTTAGCCTTACTTAATTCTATTCTAGTTTCATTATTATTTGTGGAGTCAAAATCTTGCTCCAACTTGGCTACTTTTTCTTCTAGTTTTTTTAGCTCCTGATTTAATTTCCCAAAAACCTTTTTATTCCATGTTTTCAAACAAGCTTTTAGCCTCAGAAGTTTGCTTGATAGAACTTGCATCGGTTTACCCTCTGCTGGCTCTTTCCAAGATTCTCTAACAATTCCTGCAAAGCTCGCATGCTTTACCCACATATTTTGAAATTTAAAATTAGATGTATTACCCTGATTTTTTTGAATCATGATAAGTAGTGGGCTATGGTCAGAGCAAGTTTTGTTTAGGTGTCTAAGCCCCGTAGTCCCTTGTGAGGTGACCCACTTTGTGTTACACATAATCCTATCCAGACGAGCCCAGATGACTCCTCTTTTTTTCCAATTATTACACCAGGTATATTTCGAACCATTAAACTCTATTTCCATTAGATTGGTAATGGCTGATATGTCATTAAATTATTTCATGGCTACCTTGTCTGGTGATTTACCACCCTTCTTTTCTTGAGGGCTTCTAATTATATTAAAGTCGCCTCCTATTATCCAAGGTAAATTTCTACTTGCTATATCTTTCATTTCTTCCCATAATGCCAGCCTAGATTGTTTATCATTTTTTGCATAAACTGCTGAGATTATTTGGTCTGTGCTCTTATCTAATTTGAAATGTACTATTTGTTCAGTATCTTTTAATATTTCAATATTCAATTTACTTTGCCATAAAATCCAAAGTTTGCTATTTAGATTAGCATGAGCTTTATTAAATCCTAAAATTACTCTATATTTATTTAGTTGAGCTTGCATGACCATTGGTCCTGCAATAATCAGTAGTGAGATTTTATGTTCTTTAATTAAAAGTCTTAATCTATTTATTGTGGGGCTATTGGCTATTCCCCTAACATTCCAATATAGACATCTACCCATTAAAAACTAGTTTAGCTTGGGCTCGAGTTGTACACTTAGATTCATATGACATGTTAGCATATTTTTTCGTATTTCTTGCTGTTTTAGGAGTGTGAGGAATTTCATACCTAATCTCCTTATATTTTACCTGTTTTCCGAGCACCATAGCCATTTGCTTTAGGGCCTCCATGGATTGGGTTCTTGAAAGATTCCCCCAATCTTCATTATAAATATGTATATCATCCTTTACTTTAAACTCCGCATCATCTTGGGATACATCATCCTTATGGCTTGAAGGGCAACTAAAAATTACCGATTCATCTTCAGGAAAATCCAGAAGATCTTCATCAATCCATGCATAATCCTCAAGTTTTTCTTTCAATACAATTCTTGTTTTAGATGTTTTTTTATGTTTTCTCTTATATTTTACCTCTTCCCATCCTTTTCTTAAACTAACATCATTTTCTATCCCCGAGTTAGTCTCTCTCAGGGGTCCTTCTTCTTGAATAATATTTGGATTTTCTGGAGAGATGCTTGAGTGCAAATCTCCCTTCGGCTGGTTTTGTTTTTGAAATGAAGCCTCTTCTTTCCTTACCCAATGCATCACATTCCCGCCTCCTCCTTCGTGCTGCTACCCGTTGTTATGTTCTTCTTTCCCCACCTTGCACGAGGAATTTTCATGCCCTAGCCTCTTACATTTTGAACAGTAGGGAGGAAGGCTTTCGGGAATCACCGTTTGCCGAAACCCCTCGGCCTGTTCCCCTTCACCACTACCTATCCATATTTTTTCAGGCGGTTTAGTTAAGAGGTTTAGCTCTACACAAATGCGTGCTTTGTTCGGTCTTGACATGGTTCTTGTTGCTTCATCTCGTAACATGGGCTTACCCAAACATGATGAGATTGCATAAAAAGAGGTCTCAAAGAAGAAGTGGAGTGGCAGAAAAGGCAATGTAAACCATACCGGAGCTATAGGCGCCTCTTCAAGAGGAGTGAAATCCTTTGTCCACTTCAGTATACGCATGGGGAAGCCTTCAACATGCCATAATCCATGCTGCCATAGGCTATATTGATCTTCCAGTAGAGAGCAATGCAGCACAACATGTTTGGCATCGAAATCTGCAAATTTCACCCTCCACTTGAGCTTTAAATTATCGATAAATTTCTGAACTCCAATCGCCCGAGGCCTGCCGTGAGAGAACTTTCCAACGAGCGTATGTTCGAAAGGTTCCAAGAGCCTTTGAGATTCTTCGGCAGAGAAGGTAATGGCCGAGAAACCATTTTTGTTCCCTTGAATTCGTAAGATCGGCGCGGAGCTCTTCACCACCGAGGCAAAAGACTTATTATTTAATAATAAGTTAGATTTTTCCATTCTTACCTTGTATTGGGCTTGTTTTGAGCTTAAATGATGTTTTCTTTTTGCTTTGTTTCACAATTTAACAATTACTCAACACTATACCCTTATAATATCAAAAACTGCAATTCCCGAAATAAAAGTCCCTCAACTATCCCACAACAGATCTGGAGAAAAAGGTGAGAGGATTTTCACGAGAATACCAGGAAATCACTTAACAGTTTATACTGATTGTTATTATTCGTGTTCTCGTAACAGTTAATTCAACAAACAATTTATCCGTAGCACATTCAACAAACAATTTGCAAATATAACAAGCTGTATCTCTCAACAAACAATTTATTCAATGTTTTCGTTATTGTTTCCAGGAAGTTCGCAAAAACAGTTAAACAATAGTTCTCCCAAATAACAGTTAATTCAAGATGTTCGCAAATACGAGAGTAACTGTAACAAAATTCAATTCACTAAGCGATTTTCACAATAAATCCTTCAACAATTCACATACCCGTACATTTATTCGAGATATTCGCAAGATAGTACGTTGGATAGAAAAACCCGAGAGAACCTGTATCATAAAAAACAATACACGAAGCAGTTTGCACAATAATCATTCAGCAAATTCACATAATCATTTGTTTAAGTTAATTCGCAATAGAGAAAAACTAGAAGAAATCCGTGGAAGAGTTTTCGCGAGATGGATTTCGCGTTCGGTAGGTTTTCGCGTTCGGTATAAAGAAGCTACTGATGAAAAACTAGTGAATGTTATATGTCTAATTATCTATCTGTATATATATGTCTATCTATCTGTCTAACTATTATCCTTTCTATTTATCTATCTATCTGTCTTACTTTCTATCTATCTATCTATCTTCCTTTCTATCTATCTATCTATCTAACTATTTTCCTTTCTATCTATTTGTGTTTATGTCCATCTCTCTTTCCATCAATCAATCAATCTATCTATCTATCTATATATCTTTCAATGTTTGTGTATATTAGTCTCTATGGCTATTTGTCTATCTATCTATCTATATGTTTATTTTTATATCTATCTATCTATCTATCTATCAGCCTTTCTATCTATTTGTATATATGTCTATTTGATTATCTAAATATTTGTCTATTTTTCTTTTTATCAATATATTTATCTAGTTATCTGTCTATTTAACTATCTATCTTATATGTCTATCTTTCAATTTGATTATCTATCTATTTATCTTTATGTCTATAAATCTATTTTTCTATCTATTTATATTTATATTAATCTATCTAACTCTCTCCATCTATCACTATTTATTTATCAATTTATCTATCTCTATTTATTTATCAGTCTATATTTCTATCTTTCTACCTATATATTTGTATAGTTTTCTATTAGTAAATTTATCTATCTATCTATCTATTTATCTATTTGTATATATGTCTATAATTTTATCTGTCTTTATGTCTATCTATCTATTTATCTATCTATAAATCTATATTTCTATCTTTTTATATATTTATCAAACTATCTATTTATCTATATTTAGGACTAACTATCTATCTGTCTGTCTATCTATTTATTCCTCTATCTTTATATCTTTTTATTTATCTATCTGTCTATTTAAATATTTTTCTATCAATCTATCAATCTATATCTATCTATCATTCTATCTTTCTAACTATTTTTATCTATCTATATATGTTTCTGCGTATCCTTCTATTTTTCTATATTTCTGTCTGTCTATCTATCTATCTGTGTCTGTATGTCTATATATCTATATTTCATTATATCTATCTTTCTATATATCTTTTATCTCTCTATCTATCTATGTATCTGTTTGTCACTTTGTTTATTTATATATCTATCTTTAAATATGTATATCTATGTATCTTTATGTCTATCTATCCATCTATATATCTAACGATCTATTTATTTGTCTATCTATCTGTCTATATATCTATATTTGTATCTAATTATTTTTCACTCTATGTTTCTATCTATTTGTCTATCTTTCTATCTATATATCTGTCTATCTATCTATTTGTTCTTAAATCTATTTGTTTATCAAATATCACTTTATCAGTCTATTTGTCTATATTTCTATCTTTTTATCTATCTATGTGTATATGTGTCTATATGTCTACATATTTATCTATCTTTCTATCTATTTCACTATCTATCTATCTATCTCTTTACCTATTTATATATCTATCTATCTTACTATCTATTTGTGTGTCCGTCTATCTATAAGTCTAAAGGTCAATCTATCAATCTATCTACATATCTATCTATCTATATATCTATCTGTTTATCAATCTATATATCTTTTTATAAATCTGTCTATCTATCTATCTATCTATATATCTATCTGTCTATCAATCTATATATATTTTTATCTTTCTGTCTATCTATCTATCTATCTATCTATCTGTTTGTATGTTTGTCTATCTTCCTATTTACATATCTATCTATCTATCAATTTATCTATCTAATTATCTATCAATTTGTGTGTGTGTGTGTGTGTGTGTGTGTGTGTATATCTATCTATCTATTGTCTATTTGTCTATCTATCTATCCATTTGTCTTTCTTTATATTTCTCTAACTATCTATCTATATATCTGTCTATCTATCTATCTATCAGTGTATCTATCTATTTATTTATCTATCTATCTCTATATTTGTATATCTTTCTATCTATCTATAAGCCTATTTATCATTTTATATAATAGTATATCTGTCTATCTATCTATCTCTATTTGTATTTGTCTATCTATCTTTTTGTGTATATATCTCTCTGTCTATCTTTCTATCTTTGTGTATGTATATGTTTCTATCTCTCTATCTATCTATATATCTATTTTTCTATCTATCTATCTATCTATTTTTTCTATCTATCTATCAATATATATATCTATTTATCAATCTTGTTGTCAACCAATCAATCAATTTTTCTATTTATTTATCTATCTATCTATCTACCTACTTGCCTACCTATCTATCTATATGTATATCTTTCTATCTTTCTATTTGTCTATCTGTTTGTCTATCTATTTATATATATATATATATATATCTATCTATATATTTTTCTATCTATCTATCTATCTATCTATCTATGTGTCTATTTATTTATTTTTATATCTATCTATCTATCTATCATTATATCTATTTGTCTCTATGTCTATTTATGTATATGTGTATCTATCAATCTGTCAATCTATTTAGCTATTCTTCTATCATCTATCTATCTTTTTATCTCTCTATCTATTTATCTATCTATTTGTCTATATGTATATATATATCTTTCAATTTATTTATGTCTATCGATCGATCTATCTATTTATCTGTTTGTCTATCTTTTTACCTATCAATCAAACAATCTATCTATCTATCTCATAATCTATTTGGCTATCTATGTATCTATCTATCAGTCTTTCTGTCTATATGTCTATTTGTAAATCTTTCTTTCCGTGTATCGACCTATCTCTCTTTCTATATATAGGTCTTTTTCTATATCTCTTTATCTGTCTATCCATCTTTCTTTCTATATGTCTATCTATCTATCTATATATCTATATATCTATCTACATATCTATCTATCTATCTTTCTATATGTCTATTTATCTATCTATATATTTGTCTATCTATCTATCTATATCTTCCTCTCTCTTTCTATAACTATCATTCTGTCAATTTGTATATTTATTGATAACTATCTATATGTATATCAATCTATCTAACTGTGTATCTATCAATCTTTTTTTTATTTATCTATATAACTATCTGTGTCTATATATCTATCTCTCCATCTATATATCTGACCATCTATCCATCTGTGTTTGTGTCTATTTGTCTATTTCTATATCTATCTTGCTATCTATCTACCTATTTAACTCTTAATCTCTATATCTTTCTATCTCTCTCTAAATGTCTTTCTATCAATTTTTCTATTTTTTTTTATCTGAATATCTTACTATCTATCCATTTATTTATTTATCTATCTGTCTTTCTATTTATCCATATATCAGGCCATATATCTATCTATTTATCTGTCTATATTTTTATCTATATATCTATCTGTCTGTCGATTTATCTATTTTTCTAACTATCTATCTATATTTTTTTCTATCTATTTCTCTCTCTATATCTCAATTTGTCAATGTGTATAAATGTTTATCTTTTTATTGATCATATTTATATCTATATATCTATCTATATGTCTAACTATTTATTTGTATTTCTGGCTATATGTGTATATGTGTATCTATCTATATGTATATTTGTCTATATTATCTATCTTTTTATCTATCTGCCTGCCTGTCTATCTATTTATCATTATAAGAAAAATCTCAAATAGCTTGTGAAAAATCCCTTGCTATATGAGATTTTTCATCGCTAAAACAGTAGAACGACAGATTAATGATGGAAATTTCCCAAGCTAAAGCACTCGTCAGAAAATATTAATGATAGAAAAATTTCCTAGCTCATATTTTAAAGCCAAAAAATTCCCTATTTAATTTTTTTTCCCTTGCTGATTTTTATCGTAATTAAGATTAACTGAAAACTACCTAGTTAAATTAACAAGGGAAAAATCTCTAGCTATTTTCATTCGAAAACTATTTTCACTATTTTATTTTTTTTACAAAAAATTTGATTACATAATTTTAAATTTTTATATTAAATTGAATAAAAACATAAACTATAAACCAATAATTTTAATTAACAAAAAATAAAAGTAGTTATTAAATAATTCTGATACAGTATGTTACATTGTTAAAACAAAAACATAACAAAATTTCATTACATCTTCTTTATCAATGTATCTAATGACAGTGCATAGAGTATAATCTGTCCTTGAAATTGACTTTGTTTTATCCACCCTCGCTCCTTTGGTCACCATCTTTTTGCTTCGACAAAGCTGTCCTAGTCGTGCCGCATCATATCTAGTGAAAAATCCTTTTACTTTTACAAACTTCATATGGGGAACAATGCAGTACCATATCTGTACAAAAATTAAACTAGTCAATCAAATCAAAATAAATAAATAAATAAGGTTCTATTTTGATAAATATATAATGCTGCAGTATATATGTACATATATACTAGCATTTCACTAGTTACATATATAAAACTATAGTATATTTGTACATATTTTCTGCAGTAAAAAATATTTTGTTTTCGAAAATTATGCAATACAACTTATACCTCATGTATAATACTATAATATATATGTACATATATATATATATATATATATATATATATGTGTGTGTGTGTGTGTGTGTGTGTGTGTGTGTGTGTGTGTGTGTACATACATACATCAGCATATATGTATAGTTACATATACAGAAAAAATATACATTTCATAATATATAAATGCATGTATATACAAAAGTATATTTGACTATGTATATATATTATACTAAAAACTCTTGGTATTAGGATGCTTCAATTCTTTTATACTATATCTATTATTACTCAATTCACCATAGTTTATATAGTGCAATTATTTTCAAAAAATTATAAATGGAATTATTTGGAAAATAACTACTAAAACTCAATCTCATTATTTATCCAGCATAGAAAATTTTAGAATGATTGATCTATTAAAAATGGAGCAATACTACATAAACTTATGTATGGGACTAATACCCATTCCAAATTGAGCACAATGAAGAATAATAATATACTTACATCACTCAGAAAAAAAAATAGTCTATTAAGTAACCTATACCTATGATGTGGCTAGGGAAGAGTCTCTTGCAACCCCGGTGAATAAACTCAACTTAACTAGATTGATGACCACAACAATTTTAACAGAAACCTAGAGCTCCCTAGCCATAACATCAGATTCATTGCCAATGAGATCAATAGAAACCATAGATTCTAAAAAATTAGATATCATAAATTCATAGTGCAATGGATGAATGACATTAGGCACCTCTGAAATGTTATAAACTACACATTCATTAAAGATCTGGTATTCACTACTTGATAGAGTTGCTTTTAACTCGCATATCTAGAAACACATTATCAAATGCATCATCCTTTGAGGAATTCATTCAATAATTAAAAAATAAAAATGATGACAATAAAATGAAACATAAAAATAAGCATCCAAAGCTAAAGGAAAAGCACCATTCTTGTTGTACTAGGAAAAAAACTCATTTTTGTTAATTTTTTGAAACAGTATCACTGTCACAATTCATTTATTTTTAAATATGAACTATAAAAATTAAACAAACAATCAAAACAAAATTGAATATTACAAGTCCATTTATCCACTGGTTACCTATTTTTAGTTCCATTCCTAAAAATAGCAATATATTGGATTATTTAGAAAAGCGGGTCTTTAAATGAAAGTTATTTATAGAATGAACACACATCACACACACAAAAAGAGTACCCTTAAAGCAGGTTCAATATGTGATATTTGATGCAATAAATCTTTATGTTTCTACAAATAGGGAAAGAACGAGCTCGTTGATGAAGTCGATGTAGTGTAAAACTCCATTTTTGAATTTAGTGCCACCACCAAGAAAAGTAAGATATTCGCCTGTAACTTTAACCCAATTATGATATCCTCCACTTCTGCAAGCTTTGTATGCAGAACATTGCGGTACCATATATGTATGAAAATTAAACCAGTCAATCAAATCAAAATAAATAAATAAATAAGATTCTGTTTTGATAAATATATAATACTGCAGTGTATATGTATATATATACTAGCATTTCACTAATTATATATATAATACTACAATATATATATACATATATACATTTGTAATCGGAGATTGAGGCTGCATGATGCTCATTCACGAGCATCTTGTACAAGTCCTTGAAAGCAGCTCCAAACATCTTCTCTAAACCAGAATAAAAGGTCTATGCCCAATCCAAGCATCCAAATCAAATTAAAAACAAAAAAACAAAAAAACAAAAACTTTCACAGCTTAATATTGTGGCGTACCTGTTACAAGCTCACAGAGAATTCAACTACTCGCCTCTTTCTTGTATTTGAGGTCCTAAAGCATCTTATCCAGCTCATAAAACTCTGATGTAGTAATATCCACCTCTATGAAAACTTAAACAGAACAAGCATACAAGATTATTCTCGCACTAACTTATCTGGTGGCCCTGCCTGATTCAACCACACAATTTCTATTCAAATTACAAGTGACTTTACTTTTTTTTTTGAAATTTTAATCTGTGAGGAGAACAAGTTTCATCACTTTTAGAGCTTCTTTAAAATATTACTCATGCCTACTACTTCTAATATATTTATTTTTGTAATATTTATATAAATTTTGTGTTTATCTACATTGAGCATTATTTTCATAGAATCCTCTAATATTTTTATTTTTAATTATATTAAAATAAGTCGTACTACAAAAATTCATTTATTAAACCTAACATTTTTTTTGTACATAGGGATACTTAAGATTCAAATTAGAAACAGACCTTTGAGTTTGGTTATTATTATTTAAATTAAAATTATCTAAAATATTAATTTCATTTTTATTTAATTTTACTATTATCCATTTTATTAGAAGGAATAAACATATATATTTAGTAGAAGACAAATATCTTAGTATTTCATTATACTCTCTTATATCAAAGTAAAATAAAAAAATACATATAATGTTCCTTACAAAATTAAATCTTCATCAGAACATTTTCATTATTTCATTATTCATTGGACAACATCACTGATATATTAGAAATTTATATATAATTATAATTTACATACTTTAAAATATGTAATATTATAAAAATATAATAGTAAAAATAAAAAATAGAATAAAAAAATAAAAAATAAAAAATAAAAAAATAAAAAAATAAATTTTATTTTAACTTTTGATTTTGAAAATCATAGATAATCATACAAAGAAAGATAGAATATAAAGAAAAAATATAAATTTTTTATCTACTTATAAAAATAATTGAATTTTTAAAATTAATTTTTTAATATTGGATTTGAACTTGATAGAATCTAAACAACTGATTATCGATGGTTAAGTAATGGCTAGAATATCCATTGTGTCGAAATTTAATTCATTAATTAATAATCTAAAATGACTATAGGTTGTGATGCGCCAACAATCCCAGATGATGCATCCATCTGGCACGATTAGACACTCATCATTTATAAAAAAGAATATAGTGCATGAGATCACATGTCGAGCTTGTATTGGGAGTCCAGCTCGACCTAACCCATTGCATTAGTAGTTTTAAAACAAACTTGGCACGTGAGATCAGGTTGATAGTTTCAACATGATCGGTAGCACTCGAGAATGACCTGAACATGATTTGTGAACCAGGACAAATTTGACCAGGGCGGGTTAGTGATTTGGATAATGTCGTGTTGCATGATATTGCGGCATAGGAGGATTCCCTCTAGGATCAGCACAACCCATGCAAAATGCCCATGCATCTAGGCCGCTCAACATTTTTTCCACCTCCAATGATAGTCTTACCGTAGTAGGTTAAAAATTCAAATATTTTGATGACATTGCACCCAGTTTTTGTCCGTTAAAAGAACACCAGGAAAAGAATTTCCATTAAACTTTTAAATCAATTCACATCCATGAGGCGCTACACTACTTTGATTAATAATGCCGATGTAAATGCCTTAGGCAAAATCTCACCCAGTTAGTTTTGTGTATTACCAAGTTCAATTATGTGGAATTGTTCCTTTGGCCTTCAAAAGACACTATGCTACATTTTCATCTAGAGCACAATAGAATTATCTTATCATATTGACATATCCTTATAAATAGCAATTTAATAAGAGTTTAAGTGCTTAATGGACATGCCCATTGATAAGAACCTTCTTGAGAACCATTCATTATTGTGATACCATGTATCTTGTACTTTAGCATGCTTCTCTCTCTCAAGAGATCTCTAACCTTGATCAAAGGGAATCAAATAAGCAAATATTGATAGAAAGAAAATATACACTCCATGTAAGAAATAAACAAAACACAAATGAATGTTTACTTCTTGCAAAATGTTGCTAGATGTATCACCTTCTAGAGCTCTCAATCATGCAGTAACCTACATGAAAATATAAATGTACAACATAGTAAATAACAAAATCAAATAAATGACATCCAAAGAAAAAAGTAGAATTTACCCACCCCAACTCTAACTGGGGCCTTCGGTCGTGGTTTTAAGGGCACAACACCTACAGCTTTATCAAGAAGAGAAACAAGTAAATTTGCATTAGCATGTGAATCCTTGGCATATGCACTCAACCCCATCTTAATCTATAAGAAGAACTGAAATAAAAATTAGGAGCTGAGATTAAAATAGTATGATAGATATCATAAATGAACCAATTGATATGTTTTTGTTACACATTGTGCGGAACAATTCAGAGTGGTTTAGTTTCAACAGAAATACTAAACAAAGTTAGGTAGCATTTTAAAAAGGGATGGCGGAGAGATGTAAAACAAAAATAATTTAACAACAGTATACATAAATAGAATCAAAGATGAGAGTGCCTATAGGAATGAGATCCATGTTATGATCAAAACAGAACACATGCGCTCAACTCCCAAAGCTTCCGGCATCAAAAACAATGGCATATCTCTTCAACTCCCATGTTTTTTTGTGACCCATCTCATAATATCTCTGATTAGGCATGAGGAACAACACAAACACCACCAACAATAAAACCTAGTTTTTTATTTATGGTAGTATATTTCACTAATATAATAAAAATTTTTCCTCTCTATAAAAGATGATACATACTTTGATTAAAGATGAAAAAACTAGCACAATTTTCTATCTTCTCTACCCATATAAATAATAAAATTGATGTTAACCAAATTTTTTTTTCTAAAACCATCAATTTCATTCACCATCCATCTTTCAAAGCATCGGAACAACATTCAAAGTTACATATTCCACTATTTGTATAGTAATCATATATTTCCAGAAAAGTGATGTGAATTCATTGCACATGTGATAAAAAGAAAATCAGATGCTCTTTTCAACATTTTTGATCCTCTGATAGAAATAGTCCACATGAACTATGCATCAGAGAAAACAAACTATCTATAACAGAAATAAAGTGTTTCAGGTTTAGGTAAACAAACTTGGAAGTGAACAAATATATTCCAGAGTATAAAATAGTCATCTTTATCCGCACCAACAATGTCATCTTCTACAATTGTGATTCCTTCTTCATCACACAATTGTGCACTAGATTGCTATAAATATTGCAAGGCAACACTGCAATTAGCCAATTTTTTCTTGAATTCTGATGGAGCCACAATTTTCTGCAGCACAATTGACGCATGGATGAGACTTTAAGTTTATTTTTTACCCAGGGTAACATGAGTGGAAAAAAGAATGAACCAAGAGAATAGATGGATTATTAGTTATGAGCTACATTGCGCAACAAAGTTTCACCCCATCATGAAGTTCACCAAATAAATCTTCCATTTTGAAGTCATATTCAACAAGATATCCCAACCATTTCTTAAGCAATTAGCCACTGATATAAGTTGATAGATAATCTATATAGGTTGCAGGAATTATAATGTAGTAAGTACCAAAAGCTTGTTACAAATGGATTGTATACCTGCTCTAATGTTAGTTTGCACCCAATTGCCACTAAATGTGAAAGAAGATTACCTTCTCCATGCATTACATCTGATGACAGAAAATCTAAGCACAACATTGAAGAAAGAATGTCAGCCATTAGCAAATAGATGCCATGAGAAAATGCGTTTTCTTCAACAGATCATTCCTATTGTACCATTGATGACTTGAAGGCTAGACATGATGCTATATTTGGCCATAAAAAAAGGAGTAGAACCTCCGTCTTATCCATCGATATCATAGTTCAAAGGTTGGAAGCTTGGGGATTTAGCTCTGTCAAGTAAAAGGACCAGTAGCAAAAACCTTTTTAATATGATGTTTCCTAGTTGTTCATAGTAACCTAGTCGATACAATCTTTCAACCAATTTGTTATATGCATAAGCTTTGGCAAGTGAATCATGAGAGAGAAAATATTTTGTGATTACCATTTTCAAAAAAGAAATTTTTTGATCTGAGTTGGATTCTCCATTTGGCAGCAAGGAGTCAGCACCAAAATTCATGTACAAACCGATTCTAAGCCAAGCTGGGTTATAATGTAGATAATAAAATAGGGTAGTGTAACTTTTAAGAACTAGCATGGCTTTCCTTTTAGTCCAACATCTGTTACAATAGGGTAGTGTGACTTCATCATTAACCTTTCTCCATCAATATTCTAAGAACATATAATAAAATTTACTCCACTACTTGGAAATGAAAGCTGTAAGGTAGACTTCTCTTCAGTTAATAAACAAAAATGAATGTCGATGTAAAGAGCAAGTTATGGTTAGATTCTAACCTTGACAACACTACCCATGACACTGAAAATTTCATTGTAGTCGATGAAATCCAAATGAGCTTCCTTTCACTACTTCAAAACATCAAAACTACAGATATCCTTCAGAGAATTTAGAGTGTTCCGTACAAAACTTTCGAACTCAACGAAGCATCCTTCTCCTTGTCTGGCTCACCCATAGGCTTCCACGTTAAATCAAAGCATCAAAGAAACTTTTTTAGTAAGCCGATGACAATATTTTACAATTTTGATCTAGGAATATTCAATGGATGACCGAGGCATGATAAATGAAAGTGGAAAAACAAAGGATAGAAATGATGATTGCGATGATACCAATACGAATGATGATGGAAAGGCTTGCTGCCACTGTATCAAATAGGCATCGCCTAGATAAAGTGAGGAGTAATGACATCTCTCTGGTACTTTTGAAAATATCAAAAAACACGGCAACAACACCCCAATTTTTTATGATGGAAACTAATTGGGTAATTTTTGATGACTTATACCATGCCAAATTCAAGATAATTAATGTTATTGACAAAAAATTATATTATGATGCAAAAATGAAAACCAATTGCATTTTATATGCTTAAATTATTGAAACCAATTTTATCCTTTCCCAACGATGTCAACTTAAAAATTTTATATGCTTAAATTTTTTAGAATTCATATTAATTTTTATGAAGATAATATGAAATAATTTTAAAGACTTAAAATTTAATATTATTTGATATAATTTATAATTTATAAAATTCTAAAAATTACTTAAAGTGAGAAGATATTTAAAAAAAAGTTATATTTATTATTTTGATAAAGAAAAAATATTAAAAGTTAATAATAAAAATCTTGCTCAATTATTTAATTCTTATTAATTTCAGTAGGTGTAAAGATATATGTATTTATCTTTAAATATCAATTTATTTTCTTTTAAAGTTAATGAAAATTTTGAAATTATTTGTATACTTAAAATTTTCAAATTTTTTAGTAATTATTTTTTTAATGTTTTCTATAATCAATAAACTATATTTTTTAACGTAACATAATATTAATATTTACTAGTTTATACGTTACTTTAGATATTTTTGTAAATATTTTTTATTTAATTATATAATAAATTATTTTAGCTTTTTATTAGTAGAAATTTTAATGTATGTTAATTTTTTTTTAAAATATCTTAAAAATTATTATAATTATAGAATTAATTATTATTTAATGTTTTTTAATACAAATTTTTAAATTTCATAAATAAAAATTTTAGTATAATTTTTTACAAATTTTATATTCATTAAAATAGTTATTATTGTCTTTATTAATATAATTTTTTTTGTATTTATATATTTTTGAATTATTTATTTATAATAACCTATTTTATAATTATACGAGGAGAATATGTTTTTAATGGATTGGTCATTTATAGACAATGGCATATGTACCTTTATTATACAAAATAAAATAAAATATTAAAACAAATAATTTATTAAAAAAATTTTAAATCATTAAAGATTAGTAATGAAAAATATTTCGAGCCCAAATAGCTAGGGAAAATCCCTAACTAAATGCATATATTTTGTGAAAAATAGAATTTAATAAATAAATGCTTCCAATTAAATATAAAATAGTAAAAAAAATCAGATATTTATTTTGTGATGAATTTTTTCTCAGTTTAATTAGCTAGGGATATTCTATCACTAAATTAGATTGCTAAGTTTCCAGCTTCTTTAAATGGAAATCTACTATAATATTAGCGATGGAAAGTTTTCAATCGAAAATTTTTATTGCTAATCCATCACTAATTCTTCACTAATCCATCGCTAATTTTTAATTCAATATAAAATCAAAAATCTCTTGCAATACCATAGCTAATCTATCGCTATTTAGCTAGAGCTTTTTCCAAGCTAAATTTCCCGAACAAAACTTATATTTTCTTATAGTGATCTATCTATCTATCTATATATCTATCTATCTTTTTGTCTATTTATCTACCTATCTATTTGTATATCTATGCGTCTATCCATCCATCTATATATCTGTCTATCTATCTACTATCTATCTATCAATCTATCTATTTGTTTAAGTCTCAATCTATCTATTTTTCTATCAATTTTACAATATTCTATCTATCTATCTTTCTATTAATTTATCTATATATCTTTCTTTCTATAAATCTATCTGTATATATATATATATATATATATATATATATATATATATGAATATCTATCTGTCTATTTATCTATTTAATAATCTAGCTATCTTTTTATCTATTTGTCTATATATGTATGTTTGAATCTATCTATCTATTTATTAATCTATCTATATATCTATTTATCTATCTTCAATCTATCTATCTATTTGTCTCTCAATCTGTCTAATAATTAGTCTTTCAATCTGTTTATCATTCTGTCTATCAATTTGTGTATTAATATATCTAGCAATCTTTCTATCAATCTATCTAGCAATCTAACTATCAATCTATCTATCTATCTATCCATATATTGACCTTTCAATCTATATATATATATCTATCTATCTATCTATGTGTCTATCTATATATCTATATATCTATCTATCTGGTTGTCTATCTATCTATTTATCTATCAATTTTTATCTAGCTATCTATTAGTCTATCTTTTATTTTTTGTCTTTGTCTGTCTATCTATCTATCTATCTATCTATGTGTCTATCTACTTATATACCTATCTATCTATCTATATGTCTATATATCTATCTATCAATCTATCTATCTATCTGTCTATCTACATGTCTATCTATCTTTTTTCTAACTAACTAACTAACTATCTGTCTATCTATCTATCTAACTATATGTCTATCTAACTAACTATCTGTCTATTTGTCTATCTATTTGTCTATCTATCTGTCTATCTATGTGTGCATCTATCTATCTATCTCTCTATTTATCTCTCTACCTATCTCTCTATCTATCTCTATATCTATCTTTCTATATATCTCTCTGTCTATCTATTTTTTGTCAATCTATTTATCTGTCTGTCTATCAATATGTTTATCTATTTATCAATCTATATATTTGTCTATCTATGTACCTATCTATCTATTTATCATTCTATCTATCTATCTTTCTTTCTATCTATCTATCTAAATTTTTATGTAAATATCTATATATCTATCTATTTGTATTTTTATATGTCTATCTATTAGTCTATCTATATGTCTATATGTCTATATATATATATATATATATATATATATATATATATATATATATATATATCTGTCTATATATCTATCTTTCTTTTTTTCTATTTTTCTGTCTATCTATCTAACTATCATTCTATCTATCTATATATTTATCTATCTGTCTGTCTGTCTGTCTGCCCGCCTGTCTATTTGTTTGCATGCCTGTCTGTCTGTCTACATGCCTGCCTATCTATTTATCTATCTGTATTTCAATCTGCCTTTATAATTATCTCATAATCTATCGATTTATTTGTCTATCTATCAATAAATCTATCTATCCATCTATTTGTCTATCTATTTGTCTATCTATAAGTCTATCAATCTGTCTATTTATTCATTTAAGAATATGTTTATCAATCTATTAACAATCTATCAATTTATTAGTCTATTAATCATTCTATCTATCTATCAATTTGTCTATCAATTTTTCTATAAATTTGTATATCAATTTTTCTTTCAATGTATATATCAAAATTTTTATCTATATTTCTATCAATCTGTCTATCAAGTTTCCTATCTATCTATTTTTCTATTTTTCTATTTTTCTATTTTTCTATTTTTCTATTGTTCGATTTTTCTATTTATTAATCATCTATCTATCTATCTATCTATTTATCTATCTATCTTTCTGTTTGTCTGTCTGTCTATCAGTCATTTTGTCTATCTATCTATCTATCTACCTGTCAATCTATCATCTTTTTATTTTTCTATTTATTTGTCTATCTATTTGTCTATCTATCTATCTATTTGTATATCTATCTATCTATTAATATATCTATCTATCTTTCTTTCTATATATCTATTTGTCTATCTATCTATCTATCTATTTGTTTATCTATCTATCTATCTATTTGTCTATCTATGTATTTATCTATCTATCTATCTATATATATCTTTCTATCTATCTATTTATCTACCTATCTATCTATCTATTTGTCTGTCTATCTGTCTATATATCTGTCTGTCTATCTATCTATCTATCTAACAAATTATCAATCAATCTATCTGTCTATCAATCTATCTATCAATCTCTCTATCAATCTGTATATCAATCTCTCATTTATATATTTATCATTCTCTCTATCATTTTGTCTATCTATCTATCTATATGTCTATCTATATATCTATCTATTTGTCTATTTATTTGTCTATATATTTGTCTATCTATATGTCTATGTATATGTCTACCTACCTATCTATCTATCTATATGTCTATTAATCTCTCAATCTATCTATATATAAATATATCTGTAAATCTATCTATATATCTATCTTTCAAACTGTCTATCTATTTTTCTATTTATCTATTTGCCTGTCTATTTATTTATTTGTCTAATTATTTATTTTCTATCTATCTGTTTGTCTCCATGCCTGCCTGATTATCTTCCTTTTTGAATGTGTTCATTTCAGTCTACCTATCTATCTGTTTGTGTGTATATTTTTATATCTATTTGTCTGTTTATCTGTCTATCTGTGTATATGTCTATTTGTCTATCACTACAAAAAAAACCTAAGTGGCTAGGGAAAGTTCCCTACTATTTAGGCTTATTCTGTCACTAAATAGAATACTAATGGATTTAAAATAGAAATTATCCCAAGCTAAAGTGCTCGTCACAATTTCCCTAGCTAATGGATTTAATAGTAATTTATATTTTTAGACTAAATACATATAGAAAATTTTTTAGCAAAATTATTGATGGGAAAATCCCTATCTATTTTTATTCCAAAACTTTTTTTACAAATTTATTTTTTTACAAAAAATTTGATTACATATTTTTAAATTTTTATATTAAATTGAAAAAAACATATACTATAAACCATTATTAATAAATTATTATTAATAATGACGATCCATTTTTTTAACTAATATATGTATGAATTCTAAAATGACAAACTCATTCTATAAAATGTATGATTCTACTCACTAATATCATTGCTCATTTAATACAAAAACAAAATAAAAAACAAATAAACAAAACAAATTGATTCATCTCAACTTGATCTTGAATAACAGACACTTGAAATACATTTTATGTATAATAGTGTAGATGCGATAAGAACTTCCTCCATCATTATCAATGCCAACACAGATAAATAAAGATGCATAGCACTGGTATACAATTTTGTAGTTATGATACTCCACAAACAAGCACTGCAAAGAGATCACAATACAGAAGCAACTTCAAATAGTGGAACATGAGCAAAACCCATGGCTGTGAAGAATCCACATCTATTAGAAATGAAATTGGAAAAAAAGTAACAAGATAATAAAAAAATAAAAATGACCTACTACTCTCTGTGAGTAGGGCATTTCCGAACAACTTCACTTCTAGGGCATACCGTTCTTCAATAGCTTGCCATTCATAGTTGAACTTCCATCATTATAGGGTAGATAATAGTTATTAAATTATTGATTTAAACTTACATCTTGATAAAAATATATCATACGAATAGAAGTGTAGCATATCTTTTTAGTTTGTAAAAATTATTAGGTGGTGTTTAATAACAGGTAAACCAAATTATTCCAGTTCAACAATATTTCAAAATTAGTTTAGTTTATCATGGTGATTGTATGTAGAAAAAAGAGATCCATATAGTGATTATCAGTTACAAATAACAAGAATAATGTCCCTCCTCTCTACTACTATCTCTAGAGGCTAGACATAGTAGACCCTACAGATTCTCCAACAGGTTTTTTTACTACTATTTTCTCCATCCAAACCATTTTTTTCCTGATTTAGATGGACATAGAGTGAGTAGAAAGGAAAAAAAATGAAGAAATATTGAATGGACAAGAGGGCGTGGTTGTAAAAGTTAATTATAGTGCACTTGTCTGCCTTTGTGCATGGAAACATCTCTGAACAATGAGGCAAGATAAATGTTATGCCTTGTCATTCATGCTTTAAAAATAATACCCAGTGCTCCCCTAATCACATTTTTCAATTTTACCCAGATCTGGTTTAGTGGTGTTTCATTTATTTCCACTAATGAAAATATTTTCCAGCTCTAATTCGCTATGTGCTTTTATTTTAGTATGCCCATCTATAGCAGAAAAAAATGGTTCTAGTTAAAGAAGCAACAACATCAACAATCATGTTTACAGAAAAGAATACCAATGTTTTTTTGATTGATTTGATGAAGAAGGATGTGTAGAAGTATTAAGCAATGGGAGTGGAGAAAATAAGAGATGCTTAACAATAGATCAAGTGAAAGCATTGGATAAGAACTTTGAAGTGGAGAACAAGCTTGAACCAGAGAGGAAAAACAAACTAGCTCATGTACTTGGCTTGTAGCCAAGACAAATAGCTGTTTAGTTCCAATACTACCATGCTAGGTGGAAACCCAAGCAATTAGAGGAAATTATGACCTCTTGAAAGCAAATTATGACTCACTGAAGCTCAATTATGAAGTCCATGATCATTATCATGAAGCCTTGATAAAATAGATTAGGGAACTGAAGGCATAGCTCAACGCAAAAAACATGGAGAGTAGTAGCTTCTTCAACAAGGGGGGAGGGTCTTTTTTTTTCAGAATATATGAGAAGGAGTTGAAGCCAGTGGGTCATCAGATAGTGATTCAAGTGCGGATCCTAAATGAGTTAACAATTCGAATACTGGGATTTCTTCTATCAGGGTTGGAAAAGGTGTAGCAACAATATATCAAATTTATTGCTAGTCAAGCATGGAATCTGGATTAATACATATAGACAGGGAATGTGGTTGAAGATACGAAGATGGAATCAAACTATGTTCATATAGTTCCTCTTCCCAAAAGAATTGTGATGAACAGTGAACATAAGTGACTTTTAAAATTTTATTTATAACCATAAAATAAATAATATATATATATATATATATTGATTATAAATTTTAATGAATTCATATATTTTTATGAATATAATAAGAAATAAATTTATAGGCATAAAATTCAATATTATTTGATATATTTTATAATTTATAAAAATCCTAAATTAACTTAAAATGAAAAGATAAATAAAAAAGTTTATTATTTTTATTAAGAATGGAATATAAAAAAGTTAATATTAAAAATATTACACAATGGTTTACTTGTTATAAATTTAAGTAGGTGTAAAATAAAATTTGAATTCCAAATCAACTTAGGGTTAGTTTGGTAGCACTCTTTAATTGTGTTATTAAGACACAAAATTATTTTAAGTATTTTTAGGACAAAAAAATATCTTTAGTAATTTTTTTAAAAAAATTTTGAAACTCTAAAAAAATACTTAAGGTGTTTTTTTAATAAGCACATAGAGATATTTTTTATAACACTTGAAGTGTTCTTTTAATAATTCAAATATTTTTGTAAATATTTTATTAAAGATTCCTATAATCAAATAAATATTTTTTTTAAGTTTTATTAATATAAATAATTACTTGTTTATTCATATATTTCAGTTTTTTTATAAATTAAAAATAGTTTATAAAAAAATAATTAATTATTTATGTTTTTATTAATACATATATTAAAAATCTTTATTAATTAAATCAAATATTTTTTTTAAATATTTTTAACATTTTATAATCCAACAAATAGTTAATTTAGGCTTTATTAATATAAATTTGTATTCGTATTTTTATATTTTGTAATTATTTATTATAATATCCTATTTTTATAATTATATGAGGAGAAGGCATCTATCAAGGATCCCTAATCCATATACCATGAAGAACCTTTAATATACAAAAATATATCAAATATTTAAACAAATAATATATATTATATATATATATATATATATATTATATATATATATATAAAAATATTCATTATAGATTAAGAACGGAAATAATCTTGAAGTAAATAGCTAGAAAAATTCCAAAGCTAATGTATATATTTTGTGAAATTTATTATTTAAGGACTAAAGATATAATTGTAAAAGAATTTTCAAGATAATGATTATGTGAGGAATTTTAAATGATCTAATTAGCTAGGGAAGATTTATCTCTAAAGATATTGCTAAATTTAGCACAATTCTTTGTACCAAAATATATGAAAATATTAGCTATGTATATTTTAGAAAATTCTGATTTATATCCATCACAAATTCATCACAAATTTGTCATTCAAAGTAAAATTAAACATCTCTTGCTATTCCCTAGCTAATCTCTCACAAATTAGCTAGGGATTATTTCCCGAGATAATTTTTCGTAGCTAAACAGATAATTCTTGTAGTATCTATATGTATCTTTTAATCTATCTATATATATATATATATATATATATATATATCTATATAATATTTCTTTCATATATTTATATTAAATATATATATATATATATATATATATATATATATTATATCTATATATATGTCTATCTATTTGTGTATCTTTTAAATTTCTATAATCTATATATATATATATATATATATCTATCTATCTATTGTTTATATATATGTATTTTTATCTCGATTCACTATATATCTTTCTATCTAATGATATATAGATAGATAGATATATATATATATATATATA
>JAREIK010005978.1:12500-60269 GCA_029783825.1 Sapria himalayana | reverse complement strand
CAACAATATATTGATAGTTGAAAGAAAAATAGAATGATAGAAATATAATAGATAAATAGATATAAAGATAGATAGATTATACAGATAGATAGATAAATAAATAGATTGAAAGATAAACAGATAGAAAATAGACAGTTAGATAGATAAATAGATAAATAGATAAATAGATAAATAGACACATAAACATATATATATATATATATATATATATATATAGAAAAATAGGCAGATAGGTAGATAGGCAGAAAGAAAGAGAGACATATAAACTGATAAACATATAGAAAGATAAACAAATAAATAAATAAACTAATTGGCATATAAAAAGATAGATAGATAGACATATAAATAGATAGACTAATAGACTCATAGACAGAAACACGATTATATACCTAGACAGATAGACAAATAGATAGTTACATAGTTAGATAGATAGAAAGAAAGAAATATAGATAGATAGATAGATACATACATATATTTACAAATTGACAATTTGATATCTACATAGTTAGATACATAAATAGATAGACAGATAAACAAATAGTCAAATAGACTAATTGATAGATTGACAAATAGACTTATAGACAGATATAAGATAGAGAGATAGATAGATAGATAGATAGATTGATTGATAGATAAATACATAAGAGATAGATAGATAGGCAAATAGATAGATAGATAGACAAATAGATTGATAGATAGAAAGATAGGTAAAGAGGTAGTTAGAATGTCAATAGACCGAAAGACAATTAGAAAGCTAGATTGATTGATAGATTGATAGATAGAAAGTAAGATATTAGAAAATTAGATTGTTACACAGAAAGATAGATAAGTAGATTGATAAGTAGATAGATAGACAAATATACAAAAAGACATACAATTATTTATAGATAAACATATACAAATAGACAAATAGACACTTAAAAAGATGAATAGATATATAGATAGATAGAGGTATAGATATATTGATAGACAATAGTTAGACATTTAGGCAAATAGACAGATAAAAATTTAATAAGAAATATAGATAAACAGGTTGCAATATTGATAGATAGATATATAGATAGATAGACTAATATATTGATTGACATATAGATTGATAGATTAAATGATTGAATGATATATAGGTAGATTGATTGAATGATATATAGATAGATAGATAAGCATATATAAACACAAATAGAAAGACATATAGACAAATAGATAGACTGATAGAAACATAGAACTGATAGAAACATAGAAAAATAGATAGATAAAAGATTGATAAATAGATAGATATTTATATAGATAGATAGATAAATATATAAGCAAAAATATAGTTACACACACACCCACCACACACACACACACACACATATATATATATATATAGAAAGTCAGTTATATAGATAGAAAAATAAATTGATAGATAGATAGACCAAATAGAATAATAGATAGATTGACAATTAGACCAATAGATTGATCGATGATAAACAAATAGAAAGATAGGTAGATATACAGATATATAGATAAACATATAGATAGTTAGATTGATAAACAGATGGATAGATAAACAGATTGAAAGATAAATAGACCAAAAATAGATAAATAGATAGATAGATTGATTGATAGACAGATAGATCTATAGACATATAGGGAGATAAGTAGATAGGTAGATAAAAAATAAATAGACTGATAGCCATATAGTCAAATAACAAGATAAATCTCAACAAGAAGATAATTCTTTGTGTTTGGATATGTATATATAAATATGTACATATACTTTAGTGTATATTTACATATACACATATACTGGTAAATACTTGTACATATATACAAGTATATATGTATATGTACATATACATATATACATGTATAAATGAACTAGTATTTACATTAAAGTAGAGCGTAAATGCTTATTATGGAGCACGAACATCAAACAACTATATATTTTGCCATAATCATTAAAAAAAGGAACAAACACCTTAACCAGGGTTGCAAAAATCATCTTTGTTTGTTCAAAATTGCATCGAAGCTAGAAGCACAAGGCACAAGAAATTTGCAACTATATTTTATAGGATAAAAGTTCAATACATACATACATACATATAGTACATAAAATATAATCTATTCTTTAAATTGATGTTGCTTTCTCTCCCCCAAGTCCTCTGGTCACCATCTTTCTACTACGACAAAGCTGTCTTAGTCGTGGTGTTTCATGTCTAGTAAAAAATCCCTTCACTTATGAAATCTTCGTATGGGGAACAATGTGGTACAATATCTGTATGAAATCTAAACCAACCAATCAAATCAAAATAAATACATTAAAAAGTTTTGTTTTACTAAATATATAATACTGTAGTATATATGTACATATATACTAGTATTTCACTAGTTACATATATTACTATAGTATATGTACATATATACTATAGTATTATATGTACATATATACTATATACATATATACTCAGTATACATGTACAATATAATACTGTAGTATTTTATGTACAAAAACTATAGTATATTTATAGATATATTGAGTATATATGAACATATATACACAGCATGTACGTACAAGAGATATACTAGCATTTATCTTATATGTACATATAAGAGAAACCTCTCATTGAACCGAGAAACTATTACAGAATGAGACTCTGTTCTAAATCTCTCATGACCATCCTAAAATCTTAGGAACAATAGAGATTCTAATTCAACAATCAAAGAATGCATATCAAGTTTTTGTGTAAGCAAATAATGAGCAATAAAATGCAACTTGCCATGACCATGGTATACAAATACATGAGTGATGATAGGATTCGAAGAAGTAAAACAACTTAACCACCACCTTTCACATTTTCAATCATTTCTTGCAAAAATATTTGGAGTTAAGGCTTCAAAATCCTACACAATTACAATGGCAAGAAAGGAGTTATTAGCAGTTATGAGAATCTAAAGCATAGTATCTAGAAAAAAAGAAAAGTAGAACCTGCAAAATACACATGCCATAAGTATTTCCTAGAATTCTTTCAGAATCCTTGTACAAGCAATATGAAACAACTCCATCTTCAAGAAACAAAGAGAAGGGATTACCTTTTTCTGGGTCAATCAGTTTATCCAGCATTGGCTTTTTAATTTGTTTTGCCTGTTTTATCTTGTAGCATCATCAAGCAAGCATCAAATTCAAACAGAAATAAAAAAATAGTCTAATTTCTTAGTGAGCATGGAATCAAATTCAGTATGTACGTATATACTACACAATGGTTGAAACACCATTTACAATATCAGAATTTATCTTTTATCTTCAACCAAAGCTGTAGCTTTACCATGACAGTGCTATAAAATAATCCATACACTTTTCAAATAAACCCTTAACAAATAATGGCCCATCCTGAGATTCTACTACCAAATTGTGCCAAAATAATACAAGATTATCCTTGAATGTTTTGAAATCCTTCTTGGAAGTTAGAAAATCTGAAACTACCCCCTAAACAGTAAGAACATGCATAGATTGGAGGAAAAGAAACTCGATCTAGAATCTAAATAGCATAAAATTTTTGAAACATGAAACAAGGAAAATTATTTAAAGTAGAAAATAATAAATAAAAGAAAGGAAGCATGGAGCATATTGTAGGATACTCTTCTAGCAAGGTCATCTAGGGCAACAACATCATCAAAAACTATGTCATCTAGAAAATCCTTTTTGATAATGTATATAGCACCACATGCCTGCACATTTACAATTTAATATTTAGACAAAAGCTTTCCAAGAATATGTATCCCACAGTAAAATGCAGTTAAACGTTGGAATTTTCCATTTCATACAATGACTCATTGCACATTTTGATATCATTTATATGCAGATGTATTTGTTTGAAGAATAAAATTATGATAATTAAATCAATAATAGAATAATTAACTCTAAAAATATCTAACATAAGTAAATGAGAAGTAGTCGATTTAGTTGAGTTACCTTCTTTTATTTTATTTTATTGTATTATGCATTAAGAGTGCCCATAATAAGAGTACTCCATTCATGTTTCCAAGTGTGTGTGTGTGTGTTTGTCTATATATATATATTATGATTTTGATAGTTATACATTTTCTTTATTGTATAATATTTCCCTTTTATTTCATTTTTATATGGGAGCAGCTAATATTGTGATATTTCAATCCACACTGACCATTCTATAACGGCACACCAATATACACATTCCTTGATAAGTTTAACTAAATAACTTTGTTTATATGGCTTAGAAATTCGACTCTTTATACATATAGTTAAGCATAATGTTGTATGTTGTTATAGATGTAATTATAAATATAATTACATTTGGTTTTACATATAGTTACACATATTGTTAAAATCATATTTATACATGTAGGTATATATATTTTTTCATATAATTTTATATATTTATACATATAGATATGTATAATCATAGGTATAGTAAAATATATTTTTATATATTAATACATAAAAATGTATATTAAATATATGTTGTAAATTATATATTTAAATATAGTTATGCATAAGTTTTTCTAGTTATACATATAGTATGATATAATTATTTATAGTTATATGTTATTATACATATAGTATATATAGGTATAAATAGTTATATATAGTTAAACATATAGTTATATATAAGTATATTCATATAATTAGTTATAAGTAGTTGTGCATAAATATATACAAAGGCATAAACAAGTATATAGATTTACATAAATGTATACTTATAATACATAGTTACAAATAGTTATATTTAATTATATAGAGTTTTATATAGGTATACAAATATTTATATATATTTCCTAGAATTGCATTCCAATAAATTCTGCAAATCAAACCCCATATTACATATAACTCTTTTACTCTTCACTTTAAGTGTTCTTTAAACAAACTAATAAATTTTCTCTTAACTCTAAAAAATAAAAATTATGATACAAATTCATTCACCAAAAGAATATTAAGTATGAACACTCAATTAAATGTCAAGTGAAACAAATGATCAAAACTTTTTAAACCTTTGTTCTTCTTGAAATTGGGGGTTTTCAAAAAGTACATCATGTATGGTTTTTTATGTGACTTGGAAATGAATCTTTGATGAATGTTATTCCTAGAGCATTATCTGAGCCTTGATCTCTATTATTTTTTTTGGTTGTTTTTAGATTCAATATGAAATTGTTTGTTTTCTTCTAAATATGGACACAAACACACTACAATGAAATTTGTTGTATTTTCTTCATATCCTAGTAGATTAATATAATTAGCATACTCACCAAATTGATGCAAAATCTTTGATAATTTATTATTTTGAGAATTATGTTTCAAAAATTTTAACCTTTGTTCTCATAACTCTTTGTTAACTTGCTATCACTAGAAAATTTATTAAGTTTTTATACTTATTTGTTAACTTTTTATCACAAAACTATTGATTATTGATGCAAAACCATCCTTCTTATAACTATTTGTTAACTTGTTATCACAAGGCAATTTTATATTAATGGAAATGGAATCATAATTGAAGATAATGAATGATTCATTCTATATGCAATTTTAAATAAGATAGTGCTAATAGTTTTAAGTTATGGAATGATTATAAAAAAACTCAATATGTGATAATAACAATTCCCAATATATAATAATTTGCAGCATATTATCATTGACTTTGTGATGAGATTTTCAAGAACCTTAAAAGGTAATAATGTTAATTGGATAATTATTGATTGATTGACCAAATTAGCTCATTTTATACCTACCAAAGTAATGATTTCCATAAATCAATTGGCTTATATATATATATATATAGATTATGAGAATGCATGGAGTATTTTTTTATGTTATAATATCTAATAGAGTTCCTCTTTTCACCTCTATGTTTTGTTATAGTATACACAACCAAGAACAAGTTCAAATGAAGTTCAGCCTATGGGAGAGTTTTTGGCAAGAACCATGAGAAAAAGAGAAGATTGAAAAACTACTTTTTGAAAAAACATAAAAAGTCTTAACTACAGAATTCCATAAGAGGAAAACACACAGAAGAGTTTTCGAAAACTTATGGTAGTTTTTGAAAATGATAAGCTATAGAAGATACAAAACATTGTATGCAAAGAAAGAAAGTAAGAAGCTATAAATAAAAATATACAAAAGAGGTTACAAAGATGAGTTGTAATGAAAAAGATGTAGCTCACAAACTAACTAATGCATATTGGAGTTTTCTTTTCTATATTTATTTCTTTTCTTGTTAATAATTAGAATGCATTGTAATATTATTTTCATTTAATTATTTTTGTTAGACAAAAACATACATCAACATAAATCTAAAAATAGGCTAAATTCATTTATGCTAGGGTTAGTTTAAATTTTAAGATGTGCATTTTAATAGTTATCTTTTAGAAAAAAAATTTCATTCATTGAATTATATTTATTATTCATTTTTTGCTTTTATTTGGCCAATATTAATACAATATAATACTATAATATTTTTGAAAGGTTAAATTTGTAGATCAAAGTTGGTTGATGTTTATTTAATAATTTTATACTAAAGTTAATATTATTGATTTATAAGTAATATAAGAATATAATATTATTATTTTGCAAATCCTAAAGGACATATATCTTATCATGTTGTTTTTACTATATTCCCAAAGTAATCTATTTAATTTAGATATAAAATTTGAGAAGCATGTTAGACTTAAAAAAATGCATGTGAAGTTTGAAATATGGTTTATTGGGAATTTTTACAAATATAATGGAAGAAACAACTAAAAAAAATCATCAATTATAGTATAGTCAATTATAAAAATGTTATTTCCTTATTACCTTATTTGTTACTTTAGTTATATCCTAGAATTTTTTTGTTATTCATAACTTCATTTTTACTTGCTTACATTTAACATTTTTAATTACTTTACTGATATTAGTTTTTTATTTTACATTATTTATTGACCATGTACACTTGTGTGATATTTTTAAATTTAACATTACCGTTAGAAATAATAAATAAGTTTTTGGTACTATTTCCTAGGATTGAAAATATTGAAAATTATTATAGTTATTTATAATGTTTTTATATTATACATATAGTAAAAGACAATTATTTATAGTTATATGTTCATATACTTATAGTATATTTAGTTATAAATAGATTTATATATAATTATATTTAATCATACATATAGTTATAAATATGTATGTAGTTAAAGATATAGTTATATATAATATTTTTATAGTTATACATATAGTAAAATACAATTATATATAGTTATATATTATTATACATATGGTATATTTTGTTAAAAAATAGTTATATAGAATTACACAAGTAGTTATAAAATAGTATATAGTTAAAAAATAGTTATATATAGTTATAAAAATAGTATACCTAGTTACAGATATAGTTAAATATAGTTATGAAAAGTTTTATATAGTAAACAAATATTTATAAATAGTTAAACATATAGCTACATATATGTTGTTATACATGTTGTAGATGTAGTTATATATAGTTTTTCATGTAATTATATATATTTAAACATATAGTTATGTATAGGTATTGATGTAGATAAATACATTTATATCTAGTTATATGTTGACATACATATTGTTAAATACATTTAAATATAGGTATATATAATATATATGCATGTATGCATGCATGTATGTTATATACATATATATGTATGTATGTATGTATATTAAATATATGTTGTTATATTTATATATAGATATGTATACTATTTTTATAATTATACATTAGTTAAATACACTTATACATATTAATGTGTTATTAATCTTGGGATCATCATATTAACATAATTTTTTATGCAAATATTAAATATGTTGTTTTATACACACAACTCGCCAGAAACACTAACACCCATTTCGTGATTAAATCCAAAATCACAAGATTGTCAGAGTAGCAAAAAACATGGATATCAAGCCTGCATACCAACCTACTATGCTACATCAACATCCACACAATGAGAATGAATTATATCACACATGCATTAAGTATGTATACGAATTAGTGTGTAAAGTAATCCAAGCATAACATGGTGATTAATGAAGTATTGTGTATAATATGGTAATAGTGAGGGTAGAAGAAAAATTCAAAAAAAATGTAGAATCCAAACACACACTTTGGCATTAAGATAATCGATGAAGAGTTATGATAGAAAACATACTTAAAATCAATAAGAAACTCACTGCTTGAAGGAATTATCACTTACTCTACTATTAGGCCATGCTGTATCGATGTTGAGAGAGATAGTGGAGCATTTGGAGAGAGTGAGAGTTATCTCTTGGACAAGAAGAAAGCATTCTTGAATTAGTAAAATTCCGAAAATGTTTTTATTTTTTATCAAAACATTAAATAAACAATAAAAATATAAACAACATAAAGACTCGTATTTTTTTATTATCAAATTAGTTTAAACAAGTTCATATGTGTGTAGTAAGTCACACATGAAAAACAAACACCATATTTTTTTATTATCAAATTTATTAAATAATAAATATATAAACAACTTCAAAAAATTGATGTTTGGACTTCCAACTGGAAAAAAAATTAAATCGCTACAAAATTTGCAAATTTCATATAGCAAGACAAAATATGATTATTCTTCAAGCACTCTCCTAAATGTTATAAACACTCTTTATGTTAAAAAATATATAAATATATATATTTTATGGTTATAAATTTTTAAGAATTCATATTAATTTTTATGAAGATAATATGAAATAATTTAAAAGCATAAAATTTCATATTAATTGATATAATATATAATTTTTAAAATTCTAAATATTACTTAAAGTGAGAAGATAATTAAAAAAATTATAATTAATATTTTAATAAAGACTGAATATTAAAAGCTAAAAGTAAAATATTACTAATTATTTAATTCTTATAAATTTTAGTAGTAGCAAACATCTATATTTTTATTTTTAAATATCATTTTTATTTTCTTTTAAATTTAATGAAAAAATTTACATTTTTATTATAATTCAAGATTTTCAAATTTAGTATTAATTATTTTTTTAAAAGTTTCCTATATTCATAAAATTTTTTTATACTTATAATAATATTAATATTTACTAGTTTATTCATCAATTTAGATATTTTTGTAAATAATTTCTATTTAATTATACAATAAATTATTTTATCTTTATATTAGTAGAAATTTTAATGTATGTACATTTATTTTTTAAAATATTTAAAAATTATTATAATTATAGAATTAATTATTTAATGTTACTTTAATACAAATTTTTAAGAAATTTCTTAAAATATTCTATAATTAATAATTATAAATAATTATTTTATATTCTATAATTAATTATAGAATTAATTATAGATTTTAAATTTTTTAAAATTTTATAATCATAAAACTAATTATTCTCATCCTTATTAATATAATTTGTTTTTTGTATTTTTATATTTTATAAATTATTTATTTATAGTATCCTATTTCTATAATTTTATGAGGAGAATGTGTCTTTCAAGGATCACTCATCTAGAGACCATGACATACATTTAATAAACAAATTAAATAAAATATTAAAACAAATAATAAATTAAAAAAAATTAAATCATTAAAAATTAGAGATGAAAATTATTCCCAGTGCAAATAGCTAGGGAAAAATCCCTAACTAAATAGGTATTTTTGTGAAAAATAAAATTTAAGAAATAATCATTTGCAATAAAATATAAAATAGTAAAAAAAATTCAGATAATTATTTAGCGATGGATTTTGTCTCGATATAATTAGCTAGGGAAAATCTGTCTATATTTGTTGCTAAATTCTTAGTTTTCTTTGCATGAAATCTACGAAAATATAGTGATGGAATTTATCTCGATATAATTAGCTAGGGAAATTCCATTGCTAAATCCAAGACTAAATTCCCTATTTTTTTTGTCCGAAATCTATGGCGGTGTTGGTGGTGGAATTAATCTCGATATAATTAGCTAGAGAAATTTCATCTCTAAATCCATTGCATAATTCCTAGTTTAATTAGTTAGAGAAATTCTATCGCTAAATTGTCCCTAAATTCTAGTTTTTTTTGTGCAAAAATCTAAGAAAATATTAGCGACATAATTTATATCGATATAATTAGCAAGAGAAATTCTACTGAAAAATCCATCTCTAAATTTATGGTTTAATTAGATAAAGAAATTCTATATCTAAATCCGTCACTAATTTTCTCAGTTTTTTTGCCACGAAATCTATGAAAATATTAACGCCGAAAAATTTTAAATTAGATATTTCGTTGGTAATCCATTGCTAATTCGTCACTAATCCGTTGATGGTATTTATTTCAATGTAAAATCAAAAATCTCTTGTTATTACCTAGCTAATCGCCTCGCTATTTAGCAAGGGATTATTCCCTAGCTAAATTTTCCTAGCTAAATTAATATTTTTTTATAGTGATATAAATAGACTGATTGATTGGGAGAAGATAAAAATAGATATATAGTTAGATACACAAATATATAAACAGATAGATATATAGATAGATAGCCTATTAGATACTTAATAAACAAATAGTTAGATAGATAAGATAGACAAACAAATAGATAGATAGATAGACAGACATATAGATAGATAGATAGACAAATAGATAATAGGTATACAACAAAAGATAGATAGATAGATATTTATATAGAAAGATAGACTTATAGATAGGCAGGTAGAACAACAGATAAATAGACATATAGCATACATATAGACATATAGATAGATAGACGAATAGACAGATACACAAATATATATTTTGACAGACATATAGACATACAGATAGATAGATAGGTAGATAGATAGAAAGATAGACACATAGACATACATATAGATAGATAGAGAAATAGATTGATAGATATATAGGTAGATATATAGACAGATAGATAGATAGAAAGATAAATAGACCAATAGATAGACAAATAGACAGACATATAGAATGACATATAAAAAAATAAATAGATAGACAAATAGGTAGATAGATTGATAGATGAATAGATATATGGATATATAGACAAATAGATAGATATATATAAAGATTGATATATAGATAGATAGATAGTCAGCTTTAGATAGATGGATAGATTTATGGATAAATAGATGGATAGATGGACAAATTAATAGATAAATAGATGAATAGATACATGTATAGATAGACTAAATAGATGATGGATAAATAGATGGGTAGATAGGATGGATAGATATATCGATAGATGGAGGATATATAGATGAATTAATAGATGTATAAATAGATGGATGGATAGTGGATGGATAGATGGATAGATGGATGGATAGATGGATAATAATAGATAGATTTATAGATATGTGGATAGATAGACATATAGTTTGATAGATAATGGGCTGATCGATAGAAAAATTGATAGATAGACAAATAGATAGACATATGATATATAAATAGAAAGATTGACAGATAGAAAAATATATAGATAGATAGATAGAGATATAGATAGACAAATATATAGACAAAGATAGAATATAGATAGACTAGATAGACTATATATATATATATATATATTATATATATCTATATATCTATATATATATATATATTGATAGACATATTTATAAATATATAGTTAGAAAGTTAGATAAATAGATAGATAAATAGATAGATAGATAGATTAACACATAAATAGATAGATAGATAGATTGATATACAAATTAATAGACCGATTAATAGGCAAATTGATAGACTAATTGATAGACATAAAATAAAAGATAGATAGGCACGTATATTGTTATACAAATAAATATATAGATCGATAGATGGGAAAATATGCAGATAGATTGATAGATAGATAAACATAATGACATATAAATAGATCTAAAATATATAGATACGTAGATGGATTGATATATAGATAGACAGATAGTTAGTTAGTTAGTTAGATAGACAGATAAAAAGATTGATAGAAAGAAATACAAATAGATAGATAGACACTTAGATATATAAAGAGATAAACATATAGACAGATATATAGATAGTTAGATTTTAATATAGGTAGAAAGATAGATAGACAAATAGATATGTAGATAGATAGAAAGATAAACATATAGAGAGATATACATATATATACATTGCAAATAAATAGACAGATAGATATATAGATAGATAGATAGATAGATAGATAGCAAGATAGACAGATAGATAGACATGGAGATAGATAGAGAGATAGACAAATATATTGAAAGAAAGATAGCCAAATAAACATTTAGACAAATAGATAGATATACAAAGAGAAATATAAAAAGTAAGAAAGATAGATAAATAGATAATTAGACAAATAGATATAAAGATAAACAAATAGATAGGAAAATAGATATATAGATAGATAGATAGATATGGAGATAGATAGATAGATAGACACATATACAAATTTACATATAAATACATATATAGATAAACAGATAGATAGATAAATAGATACAAAGATATAAGACAAATAGAAGAAAAGATTGACAAATAGTTAGATAGACAGATTAAAAGAAAATTATATAGATAGATAGGCAAATAGAACGATAGACATACAGATTTTTAGATAGATAAATAGGCAAATAGAGAGAGACAAATTATAGATAGATAGATTAACATATAGATAGATAGATACTTACAATGATCAACTAATAGGTAGATAATTAGATAGCAAGATAGCTAGATAGATCAATATACAAATATATCGATAGATTACTATATAGATAGTTAAATAGATAGATAAGTAGATGGATAGCTAGATATATATACACACACTCACACGTGCGTGCACACATGCATAGTAAAATAGATAAATATAGAGATAGAAATATATGCAGATAGAGAGATAGGCATAATTATAGATAGATATATAGATAGAGAGATAGATAGGTAGATAAACTAATATATTGATAGGCAGTGAAATAGATTGATAACTAGATAGATATACAAATAGACAAATTGACAGATCGATTGATAGACAATAGATAGATAGATAATATATAATAGAACAAAAATAGATAGATAGACAAATAATAGATATACATATAGATAGATAGTAAGTATATATTTTGACAAATAGATAGATAAATAGATAAATATAAAGACAAATAGAGAGAAAGAAATATAGATAGATACACTCATAGACATCTAAATAGTTAAATAGATAATTAAATAGATAAACACATAAGAAAATAAAATTATTGACATATAGGCATATACAAAGATAGCCAAATAAATATATAGATAGGTAGGCAAATAGATAGTTAAATAGATAGAAAGAAAAGAAAGAAAGAAAGCTAAATAGATAGATAGACATATATAATGAAATATTGATAGACAGATAGATAAAAAGAAAGAAAGAAAGATAGATAGATAGATATACACAAAGATATACAGATACACAGATAGATATATAGATAAATAGAAATAGATAGACAAACAGATAGATAGATAAATTGACAGACATAGAGAAAGGCAAATTGGTAGAAAATAGAAAGATAGATAGATGATTGATAGACAAACAAAAATACTAACATATATAAATATAGATAGAAACATAAATAGAAATACAAATATTTTGATAGATAGAAAGATAGATATACAGATAAATAAACAATTTGATAAACAGCTCATTAGTCAGTTAGTTTGATATATTAGATAGATAGATAGATAGAAAAATAGATAGCTCGACAGACAGACAGATAGATAGATAGAGGGACTAATATCTAGATAATTAGTTAGATAGATATATAAAAAGATAGACAATTAGTTAAATAGATAGATAGATAAATAGAAAGATAGATCGATATATAGATAGATAGATAGATAGATAGATAGATTAATAGATACATAGATAAATAGATAGATAGATAGATAGAAAGATTGTTTGATATACAGATTAATAGACATATAGATAAAGAGATAGATAGATAAATAGATAGATAGATTGATTTACAAGTTGATAGATAGATTGATAGACAAATTCATAGAAAAATTGATAGACATATAAATAATAGATCTATAGAGAGATATATAGATATACAAATAAATTGATTGATAGATATATAGTAAGATAAATAGGCAAATAGATAAATAGATAGACTGATATATTGATAGATAGATTGATAGATGATTGATTAAAAAATAGAGAGATAGATATATAGATAGAAAATAGATATATAGAAAATATATAGATAGATATATAGATAGATAAACAGATAGATAGATAAATATACACCTAGATATGTACATAGACATATAGACTGATAGACAGATACCAAGATTGTCATATAGATAGATATATAGATAGAAAAATAAATAGTTAGAGAGATAGATATATAGATATATATAGATCGATAGGTAGATAAATATATAGGTAGATATATAGAGAGATAGATATATAGATAGATAGATAGTCAAATAGATAGATAGACAGATAGATAGATAGACATATTAATAGATAAGAAATCGGCAGATATACATATAGATAGATAGACAAAAAGATAGATAGATCAATAGACACATAGATATATAGAGAGAGACATATAGATTGATACATAAAAAGCCAATAAACATATAGACAGATAGCTATATATACAAATAGATAGATAAATAGTTAGATTGATCGATAGATAGATAGATAGATAGATATAAAAATAGATAGATAGATAGATAGACTGATATATAGATAGACTGATAGATAGACATATAGACAAATAGATACATAAACACATAGAGAGATAGAAAGTTAGATAGATAGATAGACAGATAGAATATTGATAGATTGTAAAATAAAGAGAGTGACAGTTAGATAGATAGATAGATAAGCAAATAGAGAGATAGACAATATAATGATGGATAAATAGATAGATATACAAATAGATAGATAGATTCATTGTAGACTGATAGATAGATAGATAAAATATATGTTCAAATAGATAGATAACTTGATATACAGATAGATAGATAGATAGATAAATGGATATTTAGATAAATAGATAGATAGATAGAAAGATAGACATAGAGATAGACAGATAGACAGATAGATATATAGATAAATAGATAGATGTATTTATAGATAGAAAGATTGACATATTTATAGATAGACAAATATATAGAGAGATAGATAAGTAGATATACTAATAGACTAATAGAAAAAAGATAGATAGACAGACAGACAGATAGATAGATACATATACCATAGATAGATATAAATACAAATAAATATATAGATTGATAGACATATAGACAAATAGCAATATAGATATATAAAAATATACAAATATAGCCAGATAAACATATAGACAGAAAGACAAATAGACAAATAGATAGACAAATAGATTGTTATATATATATATATAGACAGATAGACAGACAGATAGATAAATAGATAGATAGACATAAAAAGATAGATAGATAGACAAATATATAGATAAAAAGATAGAAAGCCACACAGATAGATAGAAAGATAGAAAGCCACACAGAAAGATAGAAAGAGAAATGGATATATAGATATATAGACATATATTTAGATTGACAGGTAGAAAGATAAATAGATAGGCAAATAAATAGATAGATAGATAAATAGATAGATAGAAATAGACTTATAGTTAGATAGATAGATAGCAAATAGATAGATAAAAATATCTATAGATCAATAGATAATCAGATAGATAAATAGACATATAGATAGATAGACAAATAGACGGATATAAAATATATAGATAGATAAATAAATAGTTAGATAGATACACAATAAGATAAATATACAGATAAATAAATAGATAGTTAGTTAGTTAGATAGATAGATAGATAAGGAAAATAAAGAAATAGAAAGATAGATAGATATAAAAATAGAGAGATAGACTAATATACAGATAGATAGATATATAGATAGGCTGACAGGAAAAAAAATCAATAGATAAACAAATAGACTAATAGATCATTAGACATATAGATTGTTAGATAGATAGTTAGATATACAGATAGATAGTTAAACAGATAGAAAGCTATATAGATAGATAGATAGATATAAAAAAAGTTACATTTGTAGATATATAGATATTTAAATAGACTAATAGACATATAGATAGATAGATAGATAGACAAATAGATAGATAGACAAATAGACAAATAGATAGACAGTTAGATAGATATATAGACATATAGATAGATAAACATATAGATAGATAGAGAGATAGATATACATTTAGATATAAGACAAATAGATATATAAATAGATAGATAGATAGACTGATAGATAAATATATAGATATATAGAAATTTAGATATATAGATATATAAATATATAGATGTACTAATATATAGATATATAGATATAAAGCATGCAAATAAACCAATATCCAAATATTCAAATTGTGTTCTAAAAAGATATATAAATAATTTGATAGACTGATAGATAGATGGATAGTTTTATTGATTGAAAAAAAGCTAAATAAATAGATAAATAGTTATATAGATTGATAGATTTATAAAAAGATTTAAATTTAAACACATAAATACATATATACATAGACACATAGACATATAGACATATTGACAGATATATGGATATACAAATAGACATATAAATGATAAATAAATAGACATATAGACAAATAGATAAATAGATAGATAGATAGGAAAATAGAGAGATAGATAGCTATACATATAGACAGATAGACACAATGATAGATAGATGGAAAGAAAAACAGATAGACTAAAAGATATATATAGATAGATAGATAGATATATAAATATATAGATAGATAAATAGACAGATAGATAGATAGACAAATTGATTAATAGGATGATAGATTGACAGATTTTCAGGTAGACAAATGGACATATAGACAAATAGGTTAATAGGAAGATAAATTGATAAACATATATATGATAGAAAAATAGATAAATAGATATATAAATAGATAGTTAGACAAATAAATAGATAGATAGATTGATAGATAGAGAGATAAATAGATAGATAGATAGATAGACAAATATATAGATAAGGTAGATAGGTAATTAAATAGATATATTGATCGACATATTGATAGATAGTTAGATAGATAGATATATTGATAAGTAGATTGATAGATAAATAGATAGACAAATATACATATATTTAGATAAACAGATAGTCAGATAGACACATAGATTGAAAAATATATACATAGATAGATGATAGATAGATAGATAAATAGATAGACAAATAAATAGATAGATTAACAGAATGGTATATATATAGATAGATTGATTGACTGATAGATAGAAAGATAGTTAGTTAGTTAGATCGATAGATAGTTAGATAGAAATATAAATAGTTAGATAGTTATATGGATAGATTGATCTACATATAAACATTTAAGTAAAAATATATTTTTTGAATGATAGATAGGTAAATAAAAAAATAGTCAACTAGATAGATACAAATGTAGATGGATAGACAGATAGATGATCGAAAAATAGATATAAAGATAAATAGATAGTTAGATATTTTAATAAATAGACAGAAAGAAAGATAAACAAATAGACTGATAGATTGATAAATTAATAGACTAATAGATAGATAGATATATAGACATATCGATAGATACACTAATAAACACATAGGTAGATAGACAGATTGTCTAATATAGTGATAGATAGAAAGATAGTGACTTAATTTGATAGAATGATAGTTAGAAAATTAAATGGATAGATATATAGATAGATAGATAGATAGACAAATAGATAGACAGATAGGTAGATCAATAAATTTATAGATTGACAGATATATATATATATATAGTAAAATAAATAAATAGATAGATCAATAGATATTTAAATCGATAGATATACTAATAGAAAGATATGCAGATAGATGTACACACACACACACACACACACACACATATATATATATATGTATAGATTGATAGATAAATAGGTTGACAGATATATAGATATAGATATATATATATAGATAAATAGACAGATAGATATATAATGTGATATACATATAAATAGATATAGACTTAAACACATAGAAAGATAGATAAACATATAGCTAGATTACTAGAATGATAGATAGACATATATACAATTATAGAGAAATACAGATAGATCACTATATAGAAAGATAGATAAATAAATAGATATATAGATAGATAGATAGATAGATAGGTAGCCAGATAGAAAGATACAAAAATATAAAGTTAGATAGACAAATTGATAATTAGATAGATAAAGAGATAGATAAAGAGATAGATTGATAGATATATATATATATATATATATCTATATATTGAAAGATAGATTGATAGATAGATAACCATAGAGATAGATAGATAGATAGATAGACATATAGAAAAGTAGACCAATAGAAACATAGAAAGATAGACAAACAAAAATACATAAAATAGAAATACATATAGATAGATTTATAGCTAGATATATTGACAAACAAATAGATAGATAGATATATAAAAAGGTAGAAAGATAGATATATACATTGATAGATAAATAGAACGACAAATAGATAGATAAAAATATAGATAGATAGAAAAATTGACACATAGACACAGTAGATAGACAAATAAACAAATAGAAAAATAGCCATATAGAATATAAATAGATAGATAGATAGATAGATAGAGTGATATATTGATAGATAAATTGATAGATAGATAAATAGATAGATAAAATGATAGATAGATAGATCAATAGACATATAGATAGATAAGTAGATATATATATAGACAAATAGATAGTCATATACAAAGATCATCACAAAGCCAGATAGATGGATATGCAAAAAGACAGATAGATAGATTGACAATTAGATAGATATACAAAGAGCACTATAGACATATAGACATTTTGATATATAATAATATATACATATTTACAATTAGTCAAATAGACAAATAGAGAGATATGCTGATAGATACATAGTCAAATAAATAAATATAGAAATAGATAGATATATAGATATAAAGATAGATAGATTGATAGAGACACAAATAGAGAGATAGACAAATAGATATATATATATATATAGTTAGACTATTATATAGTTAGATAGATAAAAAGATAGACAGATAGATAGATAGATAGATAAACAAATAGACATATTGACAGATTAATAGATAGACTAATAAAAATATAGATGGATTGATAGATAAAAGATAGATAAATAGATAGACAAATGAAGAGTTAGAATCATTGAAAATAGATAGATACATAGAAAGACATATAGATAGATTGATTGATTGAAAGTTAGATATATTGATAGATAGATAAATTGATAGATAGATAGATATATTGATAGATAGACAAATAGATAGCTAGACAGATAGATTGATTGATTCATAAACAGATAGATAGGTATATTGATAGATAAATAAATACATAGACACATTGAAAAATTGATAGATAGCCATATAGATAAAAAGATAGATACATAGATAGATAAACATATCTACTTATAAATAGATATATAGATAAATAGATAGATATATAGATAGCCTGATTCATAGATATACAGATAGATAGATAGATTAATAGACAGATTGATATAAAGATTGATATACTGATAAATAGAGAGATAAATAGATAGAAAGATAGATAGTTACAAGACCAGACCCATAAAAAGATAGATAAATTGACATTTAAAGTCTTAGTATGATATCCAAATAGATAGATTGATAGACATATAGATTGATATTTAGATAGATAGACAGATATATAGTTATATAGATAGATAGACAGATATATAGATACATAAATAGATAAATAGAGTGATATAGAGATAGACATATACATACATAGCCAGATATAAAGATTGACAAATAAAAATATATATAGAAAGACAAAATAGATAATTAGACAAATACATAGAAGACAGATATATTGATACATAGATATATAGATAGAAAGATAAATAGATAGATAAAGAAAGATATATAGACATATATATATATGTGTGTGTGTGTGTGTGTATGTATATATAGATTAATAGATGTACATAAAGACAAATAGATGGATTTATGGATACATAGATAGAGAGATAGACAATTAGATAAATAAAAAGATTAAAAGATAGTCTGACAAATAGATAGACATAATAATAGAAATACAAATTGATAGATATACAGATAGACAGATAGATAGGAAAATATTTATATATATAGTTAGATAGACAGGTAGACATATAGAAAGATATACAAATAGACACATAAACACATAAATACATAAATAGATAGTCAGATATAAAAATAGATAAATAAACATATAGACATATATATAGATAGACAAATAAATAGATAGTCAAATAAATAGACAGGTAGATAAATAGATATATTGATAGATAAAGAGATAGTTAGTTAGATAGATAGATATATAGATAGGTAGGTAGACAAATAGATAGAAAAATAGATTGATATATAAACTGATAGATTGATTGACATTTTGACAGATAGACACATAAATAAATAGATAGATAAATAGAAATATAGATAGGTAGATGATAGATATACAGATTGATAGATAGACATATAAAAAAATAGATATATAGACAGATAGATATGTAGACAGATAGATAGATAGATAGATAGATTTAGATTTAGATTTAGATAGATAGATAGATATAGATAGATAGGTAGATATAGATTTAGATAGATAGATATAAAGATCGATAGATAGATTGAATGATGGACAGATAAACAAATACATGTTAGATAGTTTTATAGATATAGATAGAAAGATAAATAGTTACATATATAGATTCATACAATTATAACATTTAGATTAAAGATAGATAGACATGTTGAAATATAGATAGATAGATGATAGACAAATAGATTGAGAGATATATAGATGTTGGATATCTAGATTGATAAATAGAAAGAGTGAAAGATTGATACACTGATAGATTGATAGACTAATAGACATGTAGACATATAGACAGATAGAATAATAAAAAAATAGATAACTTGATAAATAGATAGATAGATATACCTTTAGTAAAATAGATAAATAGACAAATAGACAAATAGATTGATAAGAATATCAATAGATATATAGATAGATAAATAGATAGATCGATTGATGGACAAATATATACATAGATAGAAAGATAAATAACCAAATTAACAAAGAGATACTTAGAGTGATAGACTAAAAGACTACTAGAGAAATATATACATAGACAGACAGATATATATATATATATATATAGATAAATAGATAGTAGAAAGATAAATTGATTGATAGATAGATAGAAGAATAGACAGATTGATAGATAGACAAATAGATATACTAATAGCTAGATAGATAGATAAATAAATAGTTAGATAGTTAGATAGTGATAAATATAGTTAGATAGATAAATAGATAGATAGAAATATAAAAAAATAGATAGACAAATAGACTGATAGAAAGATAGACAGAGAGACAAATAGATAGAAAGATAAATAGACATACAGACAAATGGACATATAGATAGATTGACATATATATCGATTGATTGATAGATAATAGAAAGATAGATAGTAAAACAAATAGACTAATAGATAGATAGATCAGATAGCAAATAGACAGATAGAATGATCGACAGACATATAGATATATAGATAGATAGATTGATAAATAGATATATAGATTGATAGAAAATAGATCGATAGACAAATAGATAGATAGATAGGTAGATATATAAATAAACAATTAGATAAATAAACATATAGATAGATAAATAGATAGATAGATTGATATATAGATTGAAAAATATATATATATATAGATATTTAGATAGATAGATAGATAAATATATAAATAAACATAAAAGAAGATATTTAGATATCCAATTTGACAAATATACTTATAGGTAGATAGATTAATAGTTACATATATATATATACAGAAAGATAAATAGATAGTTAGATAAATAGATAAATTGATATATAAATAGATACATAGATAAACACTTAGACACAAATACAAAAATTCAAATAGACACATAGACACTTAGACAAATAGGCTAATAAATAGATACAAAGATAGATAGACAAACATAAGAATGCATATACATATAAATAGATAGAAAAATAGACAAATAAAAAGATAGAAAAATATAGAGATAGAAAGATAGATTGAAGATAGGAAAATAAAAAGATATACCAATATACATATAGCTAGATAGACAGATATATAAATAGATAGATATATAGATAAACAGATAGATAAATAGATAGATAGATGAATAAATAGATAGCCAGAAAAATAAACATATAGAAAGACAAATATATGGATAGATAGATATATAAATAGATAGATAGATAGATTGATTGATTGATAGATAAATAGATAGATATATAAATTGATAGAGAGATAGACCTATTGATATATATATTATATGTATACTAACATATAATTATAAATAATTCTATCTTACTATATGTATAACTATAAAAACTTTATACATAACTATATTTTAATATATAATTAACAACATATATTTAATATACTTTTTTATATATTAGTATAAAAATATATTTTAGTATATTCATACCTATACATAATTATATGTATAAATATATATACATACATGTATAAATATTAGTTTAACTATGAGTGTGCCTATATGTACAATTACATGTAACTATATTTATAATTACATATATAATAACATACAACATCATATTTAATTATATGTGTATAACTATATATAAATATTTGTAAAAGTAAATAAAACATTATATAATTAAATATAACTATATTTTTAACTATTTATACATATATATATACATATATGTAAATCTATATACTTGTTTGCAACTTTGTATATATTTATGTATACCTAAATATAACTACTCATATGAATATATATATATATATATATATATATATATATATATAAAACTAAATGTTTAACGATATATAATTTTTTATAACTATATGTATTATATGTATAATAACATATAACTGTACATAATTTTATATTATTAATGTATAAACTATATTTAAATATATAATTAAAACATATATTTAAAATACATTTTTATATATAAGTATAAAAAATGTATTTTAGTCTATCCACACATATACATAACTATATGTATAAATATATGAAATTATATTAAAAAATATGTATACATACATTTATAAATATAAGTTTAAATATACGTGTAACTATATTTATAACTACATGTAAATTTTTATAATTATATCTATAAAAACATACAACACAATGTTTAACTATATGTGTATAACTATATATAAATATTTTTATAACTATGATTAACTCTATAAATAAATATAACTTTATTTTTAATTATGTATACATATATTTAAATCTATATAATTGCATATAACTTTGTATACATTTATTTATATTTACTTATAACTACTTATATGCATATATCTATATATAAATATATGTTTAACTATATGTAACTATTTATAATTACATTTACTATATATCCTAACATATAATTATATATGGGATAATATTAATTTGTTGAACTAATTTGAAATTAAATGTCATAAGATGTAATATCAACAATATGTAAGCACGTAGAATGAGTGTCCGTTAAATAGGCTCATATATGGTATAATACAGATAAGGGTCGTACTCTTACCTAATTCCATCCCTTGGGCCTCCGGCTCAAATATTAACTTATGTATGACAAAAGATATAATATTTGATAGGTTTACGTAGAAGAAATATTATTTTCTTTTATATAATTTTTCATTCTAATACTACACTCTCTATGTGTCTCTCTCTCTCCCTCTCTAATTCTTCTAGTCACTTTATTCCTCTTTTTCTTTATATGTCACACTCTCTCTCTTGTTATTATCTTTCTCCCTCTCCTTTCGTGCTTGTTTTATCTCTCCCTCCCTCTCTCTCCCTCTCTCCCTCTCTCTCTCTCTCTTCCTCTCTCCCTCTCTCTCTCTTCCCCTCTCTCTCCCTTTCACCAGTTCTCTCCCCCTCTCTCTCCCTCCTTCTCTTTCTCCTTCTCTCTCTTTCTCCCTCCGTCTCCCCATTTCTCTTCCCCCACCCTCTCTCTCTCTCTCCACCTTATCTCTCTCTCTCTCTCTCCCTCTCTTCCTTCAAACATTAAATGTCTTTTTATGCTTTCTTTCTTGTGAATTATCGTACATTGCACCCTTTATCTAGTATAATTGTGATATCTATTAATCATTATCGTGCTAAAAATTACTTTATCTATTAATGTAGATTCTGCAAATGCATTGCCTCGATATTCATGAAATTTAATTTTTAAATATTCATCTGTAAGTAATTTTATTTAATTATTTGTATATTTTGAATTAATAGAATGTTTTATTTATAATAATGATTGGGCATTATTTTTTGTAAATAAAACAGGGAAAATGAGCTTAGATTGTTAATTGATGTACAGAAGGGTTATTAATAGATTTTTGAATAAAGAATTTTTGACTAGGCTTGAAACATTCATCAATTTTGCATTTAGTCAATCGAGATTGATGGATGGTAAAAAAATTAAGTGTCCATGCTATCATTACATGTGTCAGAATATTTTTTTTCATGATGGAAACATTATAAGATATCATTTTACCAAATATGACTTTGTGTCAAATTATTTTGTTTGGATTTATCATGGGAAAAATACTATGGCTTTGAATATTGACCAAAATGAGGGTATTGAATTGTTTGCTTGTGGTGAAGAATCATCAAACACATATCATAGAATGATCATGGAAGTTGTTGGTGCTGGCTTCAATATGTATTACGTGGATGAACCACCTAATCCTGAAGCTTAGAAATTTTAAGAAATGCTTAAAGCTGTAGATAATGAATTGTGCCTTGGTTGTAAAACACATTCTCAATTGTCACTTGTAGCTCGACTAATGGGCATTAAGTCAGAAAATCATATGTCTGAGAAATTATTTGATCAGGTGACAGAACTGATAAAAAAGTTTGTTTCGGATAATAATTTGATCACTAACAACTTTTACAATACTAAGAAGCTACTGCGAGGAATGGGTCTACCAGTAGAAAAAATTGATTATTGTTTAAATGGATGCATGTTATATTGGGGCGGTGATAATGATTTAATTAGGTAAGTTTTGTGACCATTCTCAATTTAGGAAGGTACCTCATGTTGTAGATATGTGACAAAAATTGAAAGTTGTCTTTAAGAAGATGTATTATTTTCCATTAATTCCTCGATTATAGAGACTATATGCATCAAATACTACCACGAATGAAATAATGTGGCATTCCAAGCATGAGGTGGAAGAAGAGGTAATATGTTATCCATTCAATTCACCTGCTTGGAAGCATTTTAATTATATACATCAAGATTTTGAGGCAGAAAGTCAAAAAGTGAGATTTGGTCTCTATAATGAGGGATTTCAACAACGTGGGCAATTTGGACATTAGTATTCATCATGGCCAGTGATAGCCTTATAACTTGCCTCCATGGTTGTGTTTGAAGGAGCAATATATGTTTTTCTCAATTTTGGTTCCAAGGCTAAAAATTCAAAAGACATGCTGAATGTTTTCTTATAGCCACTTATTGCAGAGTTAAATCATTTATGAGATGTCGGCATGAATATGTACGATATCTTAAAGAAGCAAAATTTCATTATGCACGAAGCCCTTATGTGGATGGTAATGACTTTCCTGCATATTCAATGAATCCTGGGTGGAGTACTGCAAAATGATTCGCATGCCCGTATTGCATGAAAAATTCTGATGCATTTACCCTCAAATTTAGTGGTAAATAGTCATGGTTTGATAACCATCATTAGTTTCTATCTACGAATCATCCATTTTGAAGAAATAAAATTGTATTTCGAAAAAATAAATTTATGATAACAGTTGCACCAATAGTTCGTTTAGGAGATGTTATTATTACAGATATTCTTAGTTTGGGTTTAAAGAAAGTAACTAAAAATGATGCTAATGGAAGTAATGGACCAATAGGCAAATCATTTGGCTAGAGGAAATGTAGTATATTTTGGGACTTGCCCTGTTGGAAGTCCAATTTAATTTATCATAACTTAGATGTAATGAATATTGAAAAAAATATTTTTGACAATGTTTTTAACAATGTCCTTAATGTAGAGGGAAAAATAAAAGACACTTTAACATCAAGATAAGAGCTGAATGGTTACTGTTGGCGTCCTGAATTAAAATTGAATGAGGAAACATGAAAATTTTCTAAAGCTTGCTACACACTTGATAAGAAGGCAAGACAGATATTGTGTGAATGGGTTAAATATTTTAAATTCCCTAATAGATATGTGTCAAATATGGGTAGATGCGTGGATATGAAGAATCTTAAGTTATTTGGAATGAAAAGTCATGACTGTCATGTATTTATGCAGATATTAATATCAATTTCATTCCGTGAATTACTTCCACTAAGTGTTTGGAAGGTCCTTATAGAACTTAGTTTGTTTTTCAAATAGCTAACAGCAACCACAATCAAAATAAATGATATGGTGAGGCTGGAAAATGACATTCCGCTTATTATTTGTAAGCTTGAACGGATATTCTCACCGAGTTTTTTTGACTTAATGGTGCATTTTCCATTCCATTTGGCATATGAAGCAAGGATTACAGGGCCAATGCAATTCAGGTGGATGTATCCTTATAAAAGGTAAATAGATATATTTTACTATGTTTTATGATTTCGTAATTTAAGTAATATTGTAATTTAACCAAATTGAAACCTAATATTATTGTTGTAGGTATCTTCGTAAGTTGAAATTGAACGTTAGAAACAAGGAAAAAGCTGAAGGTTCAATTTGCAATGTATATTTAGTAGAAGAAGCATTATCATTTTGTTCTTATTATTTTGAGGATCATGCCAATACAAAGAATATAAATGTGCCGATAAATTATGAAGGTCATTTGATGGTAAAAGATGATTCTGTATACAAACTATCTATCTTCTAGCACCCTATAAGAGCATTTGGAAGAGAAATGAAAAGTTGTATAACAGCTGAAGAGTACAAAGTAACCCGAAGCTAAGTTTTACTTAATTGTTACAAGGTTGCACCTACATTGAGTATGTATACACAAAATGATTGCAGGTTTAATCATAGTTTAATTTTATCTTTAATAGGAATTATTAAAAATTGATATATATTTTTTTCTCTCTTTTTATATTTGTGCAGTATTTATGTTGAGTAGTTAAAATATAGATAACCAGCAATTTCCAGCAAAGATGTCGATTATATACTAGAAATTGAATTTGCGAATTCGTTCAAAAATTATGTGAGAATTATTAAGTTTTAAATTTTTTAATTATTTAATTAATTATTATCTTTTAGTTGGTAATATCAATTCTTTAATTTATGTCATAGGCAATTGATCCTTCAAATAGAGATTCAAATATTTTTATTCATAATCTAAGTAAAGGCCCGTTTAGATATGTGACAACTTATCTTGGGTATTTTGTTAATGGATATAGTGTAGATGAGATTGATTATTATGATCAACTAAAAGAAGTATTTGAGTTGGAGTATCCTGGACTCAAAAATAATAGGATTGTATTATTTAAGGGTGAGTGGTTTGATCCTACACGAAATGTGGGCACAAAGATTCATTCAGATTATAAGCTAGTGGATGTTAACCATAAATGCATATATAATCGATATGAGCCATTTATTATGGCAGTTCAAGTCGCTCAAGTATATTATTATACATATCCGAGTTTATCTAGTGATAAGAGTGATTTGTGGGCGATTTGCAAAATCAAAGCACAATCAAAATTTGAAGTACCAACATCGCAAGAAAGAAGCGCAAACTTTGATATTTCACTAGCATTACAGAAAGATGACATAAATAATATTGAACCTATAAATGTAGATGAAGATCTAGAAAATTTATGTGACTCAAATGGTGACATAATAAAAATTAAAGATGATCACTTTATATCTAAAAATAAGTTCAAACTTCTATCGAAATCAGACGAAATATCAGAAGATCTATTAGAGGAGGATAGTGATGCCGATAATTAAATTATTATAACTTTATTATAATATTAAACTATAAAAGACTTTTTATAATTTGTTGAAATCTATCGGTGTGTTTTATTATAAAATGCATGCTTGTTCATCATATCTCTATTGTTTGTTCTATGTTTTATTTTGTACAATAGATGATGCCTAAAGGATGTGGTCGTGGTAGAGGTGAACGTGGACACAGAAATGAACCAAATTCATCTAGTATGTTACATTATGTTGCAGAATCAGTACCATCTCATAGCCACCATATCCAGACTTCAACATCACAATCACCATCTCCATTTCTCTCACCATCACCATCATTGAGACCTCTACTATCACCTTTATCAAATGTAATCCCACCACCAATTATCCTTTCTACCCACACTTTTGATCCATCTCTATCTTCTACACCACATTTTACACCGATTGTTCCCCTATTTACAATACCAACGACATCATCAAATGTAGTGTCTTCCTCTATAGTCAGTGCAAAGTTAGAAATTGAGATTGTGGATGAGAGGTAAAAGAAATATGTAAAAATGACTTGAAAAAAAAATTTTGATGTTACTATCAGTTGTTTTTTTATATTGTTATGATTCGCATGTTTTCTATGTTATTTATTTATTTGTACAGTTTTATTTCATATCATAAGTATTCGACTATAATTACAAAGTCTTTCAAGAAAATGGCTGACTCTAAATCATTCTCCTAGAAGAAAGTTTTAGAATTGGCAAAGGAGTCCTATTTTAATGATTTTTAGGTAAAAATAACAAAACAAAAGTATTGAAAAATAATAATCAAATTACTTATCTATTATGTTGGTTATTATTCAAGCAATAAATAATTATGTTCTTATTGTTAATATAAATTCTTTTGTGATTTTTCTATATATAGAATTAGTGCACATGGGCACCTAAATTTGATGGAAAGATAAAGTCATTATAGGAGATCAAAGCTGCTCAATGATATTCTAATTTTGTCCATAAATTGAAGAATATGAAAGAAATGACTGATTTTATATCTGAGGATGTGATATTCTGAGTGGCTTATGCATCGGGAGGATTCATAAGTGATGAAAAAAATCAGATATTGCCATTAAAAATCAACGAAGTGAGGTAGCTGGACTAGGTACAAAAATTTTTCTACACAACAGGAGGATCAAAGTCGAGCATTGAGCATGCTCGAGATCTCGTACAATTTTAAAATTATAAACATTTATATATTGAGTGGTTGTCCTAATAGTACAATAAATCAAATCTCTGCATGGTTTTATTAATTTTGTTAAATTTTTTGATCATTTGTTTTTTAATGACTTAATAAAAACAAATTCTAGGCTGGAGAATTGGTTCGGTATAAATTTTTTTTTCAGATTTTCAAGAAGATGCATGTAAAGAAAATGGATGGTCAGTTTGTTGCCCACAAATCTTAGATGATTACTGTAAGAACTTATTATATTAATAAAATTTTATAATACTACATTAAATTTAGAAAATTGTTTGGATTGCAAAATATTTATTTTATTTTTGTATATCTAGAATAGTTTTTTTCTCTATTTTATATCAGGACCTAATGGAGGAACATGTGATAGCTGCTCATCAACAAGTTAAGGGTTCTATAGATCTCCAACCAAGTGACTATGATCCTATTTGTTTAGAGACCATAGGAGGTCTTAAGAAGCAGCAAGTGTATGTTATCAGCTCGAAGGGAGTGGCATTTTGTTGTAGCAGTCATGCTTCTAATTCATCTATCTCAACAATGGTCGATGAGGTGGTCTAACTACAAGTAATGGAAATAAATGAACGTATTGTAGTTATGGAGGCCAAAATAAAAAAGAAGGATGAGCAGATATCTCATTTAAAGAAAAAAATATATGAAATTAAAGAAAAGAATGATGAGCAGTATACTAATTTGATGAAAGAAAAGAAAGAAATTAAAGAAATGAATGATGAGATGAAAGGAGTTAAGATTGTAATGCAACAGCAGATGTCCTATATGGAGTCACAGCGGCATTGGTGCAACAAATACATTCAGAGATCTAGCTACAAAACCTTGTAGGAAGGGCTAGCATTTTGTACAAATTATGAGGATGATTGAGTATGAGAATTATTTCTGAACTGTTATTTATTTTTTTCCATGTGTAGCAAATAATTATGTTACTTTTTGTAGGTTTCAATTTTTTTTATTCTATTTTTATTCTTTGCTTTTCCGATTAACCCAATTATGAATCTTTGTAGGACACATTATGTGAGACAAAAGAAAAAATTTTGATTCAAAGCAATCAGACATTACCACGATCCTTCTAATGCATGGGTCCCATTTTTACAGATTTCAGCTATATCAAAAAGAGGCTAGCTTAACTTATCTTTATTATTCTGAAAACATTTTATTTTTGCACTCTTTTTATCTCTAAACATAATTGCTGGATATCTTTTATATATTTTTTGAAGCTAAAAGACAATCAAATTTAATTTGCGTTTGTTTATGTCTATAATATTTGTTTTTATATATCTGTGAATATATTTTTGTGTCTTTGAATTTTTTGGGTAGAGTTTTAGCCTAGTATAGGTATTTAAAAGCTTATATTCAGCAGCGACAATAGCGGTAGCGATGCTAGTGGGTGCAGCTATAATGACAATAAATGTGGTATATACGTATGTATATAGTTAGTATATATGTACATATAATACTACAGTATTTTATGTACATATATACTGAGTATATATAGTACTCAGTATATATGTACACATAAAACTATAGTTTATATGTACATATACTATAGTAATATATGTACTAGTGAAATGCTAGTATATATGTAGATATTTACTACAGCAATATATATTTATCAAAACATAGTCATTTATTTATTTATTTATTTTGATTTGATTTGGTGGTTTAAATTCCATACATTTATGGCACCACATTGTTTCCCATACAAAGCTTGTATAAGTGAATATATATTTCGACAAACATGATGCAACATGATTCAGACGCATTTTTGTTGTGGAAAGTTGGTGATCATAGGAGCAGAGGGAGAGAAAGCAACGTTAATGCATTGATAGATTATACTTTATGCACAGTCGGTAGATACATTGATTAATAAGATGTAATATATTTTTTGTATTAGAATAAGTTATTAAATAAATTTTTTTCTTTAATTTAAAAGTTTCATTTATTATTTTTGTTTTTATAAAATTTAATTTTAAATTATTAAATTATTTAATTAATTTTTTGTTTAAACTGTATGTCAATCAACTTTAATTTGTGTTTGTTCATGTATATATTAATTGTTTTTATATATCTATGAATATGTTTGTGTTTTTCCGAATTTTTGGTAGAGTTTTAGCCTATTATAGGTATGTAAAAGCCTATTATCAGTAGTGGTAGCTGAGGTAGCGGTGGCAGTAGTGCTAGCAACGGAGGTAGGAGAGGTAGTGGAGGCAGCGACAACATTAAAGGCAGCGTTGGCATCGGCGAAAGCAGCGGCTGTAGCGGCAGCGGCGGCAGCAATTGTATCGGCAGTATCAGCGATAGCAGAGACAACACTGACAGCAGTCATAGCAGTGGCTGCACTGGTAGCGGCAGCAGCATCGATAGCTACCGTAGTGGCCGCTGCCGCTTCGACAAGGGCGGCAGCGGCAGCAGTAGGAATGGCAAAATTTGTGGTATATACGTAGGTATATTGTCAGTATATACGTACATATAATTCTGCATTATTTTGTGTACATATTACTGAGTATATATGTACGCATAATAATACAATTTATATGTACAAATACTACAGTAATATATGTACGAGTGAAATGCTAGTATATATGTGTATTTTGGCTGTAGTGATATTTATTTATCAAAACATAGTTTTTTTTATTTATTTTGATTTTTTTTAGTGGTTTAAATTTCTTACAGATGTGGTACCACATTGTTTCCCATACGAAGATTGTATAAGTGAAGGGATCTTTCAACAGACATGAAGCACCGTGACTCGGACATCATTTTTGTAGTGCAAAGTTAGTAATCGGAGGAGTAGAGGGAGAGAAAGCAACGTCAAAGCATTGATAGATTATACTTTATGCACAGTCTGTAGATACATTGATAACTAAGATGTAATATAATTTTTTTAGTTATTTAAAATATTGTATTAGAATAAGTTATTAAATGAATTTTTTTGTTTAATTTAAAATTTTCTTTTATAGTTTATGTTTATTAAATTTAATATAAAAATATTAAACTATTTAATTAAATTTTAGTATAAGTTGTATGACAATCAACTTTAATTTATGTGTGTTCATATCTATAATAACTATTTTTTATATATCTATGAAAATGTTTGTGTCTTTGAATTTTTTGGGTAGATTTTTAGCCTATTATAGGTCTATAAAAACATAATATCATTAGTAGTATCAGTGACGGCGGTGGCGCCGATGATAGTGGCGACAGTAGAAGAGGCAATGGTGATAGTGGTGGTGGTGGCAGCAGCGGGGCAGCCACGGTTATAGCAATGGCAGGGCAGGAGCGGTGGCATCAGTAGTAGTGGTAGTGGCAGTGATGGCAGAAGTGGCGGTAGCAGCGGCTACACTGGAAGCAGCTGTGGTAGTCACGGTAGCAGCTACTGGACTAGAAGCAGCGGCATCACCGGAAGCAACAATAAAGGCGCCAGTGTGGAGGTAGCAGTGGTGGCGGCGACGACAGCAGAGGCAGCGTGGTAGCGATGACAATAGCAGTTGTATTGGCAGCGATAGCGACAAAGGTAGCTGTGGCAGGAGCGGCAGCGGGTGCGATAGCAACAGCATCAAATGGGGTATATACATATGAAAAAAGTCAGTATATATGTACATATAATACTATAGTATTTTATGTACATATATACTGGGTATATTTGTACTCAGTTTATATGTACACATAATGCTATTATTTTTATGTACATATACTTCAGTAATATATGTACGAGTGAAATGTTAATATATATTTACATATATACTACATGATTATATATGTATCAAAATATAACTTTTTTTTAATTTGAGTGAGTGGTTAAAATTTCTTACTGATATGATACCGCATAGTTCTTTATACAAAGCTTTTTATAAGTGTTGAGATTTTTCACTAGACAGTACATGTCATGACTCAAATAGGTTTGTCGCAATAGAAAAATGATGATTGGAGGAGTAGAGGGAGAGAAAGTATCATTAATAAATGGATATATTATAATTTATGCACTGTCGGTAGATACATTGATGAATAAGATGAAATAAAAGTTTTTTATTTCTTTGTTTCAATTATGTAAAATATTGAATTTGAATAAGATATTAAATGATTTTATTCTTTGTTTATTATAAATTATTTATAGTTTAAATTTTTATTCAATTTGATATAAAAATATTAAATTATTTAATTAAAAAATTTTACAGGTGGACACAGCCAAAGGAGGTGGTCAAAAGTGTGTTCTACAAACAAGCTATTAGCTAATATAAAGACACAGTGTATGAGATCAAAGATAAATGGCCGAAGAATAAAGAAAAAGAATTGAGTGTCCCTGATCATATTTTCAAGGAGTGGTGGAACAGTTGGGATGATCCGTATTATATGAAGATGTGTGATAAACAGAGCGACAATCATCGCTCAGAGCAGGCTAGGGAGGGTAGTGGCATGTCTACACACACTTGTAGATCTCGCTCTATTCACGAGCACGAATGAATATTTGTATTATTTATAATTTATACTTTTTATGTTTATTACTTTGTGAAATGTATTCAATTATGCCTAAATTTCATTTCTCATAAGGAATTTTTTTTCAATAGAATTAACATATGTATTGTATGTAATTATAGACACAGAAGGTGGGTAAGAAGCCCAATGCTCCTCGCTTATTCAGATACATGCAGATGAAGGCTAATGATAATCAGACTTTCGTTGATTAGAGATCTCGTGTAGCAAATGTAAGTTTCATTAAACAAAATTAACTTTTCTTTTTTTTTTGTTTGAAATATAAATTGAAATTTCTTTTGTACATTTTTATCAGGCGAGATATGAAGAAATGTTAGCTACTGCGACTCAAGCATATTCCAAGTCTACTTCAGGTTCATGTGATGGTGCAACAGGTAGTTCTCATTCATTAGCTCCACCAGTTGATACGTATCAGATTTGGTATGTGGCGATTGATGGCAAGGAGAAGATGCCCATCTATGGCGTCGGTTCGTTGACATCATCATTTTACTCGCATAGATGACCAGATTATGAAGCTGAATTTTCAGGACCAATTTAGAATTTGTTCTCGATGATGGAGGAATTTAAGGACATGATACGAAATGCTATACAGTATCAATTGGTCGATACAGAGCGACACATGATTGACTATGAGGATGATAGGGATGAGTTGCGTATGTATTTTGCCTAGCTTACAAAGAAGTTTCAGGAAAGAGGACTACAGTTCAACCCTAATGATCTACCACATATTTTTCGGCATAATGCTCTAGCTACATCATCTACTCCAATCACCAATAGTAACACCTGAGGAACTACATCAGGACTAGCAACAATAGACAGCTTTACCTCAATACCCGACACTTCACCATGTGGACCAGATACATCATAGTATAATGATTATGAAACTAGGTTGGATGATTAAGTCTATTACACACATTTTTTTTCAATGCATTAAACCTTGATTTGAATTTCATTTTTTTTATTTTCTCTTGATGTATTATATATATATATGCAGTATATATAGTTGTTTGCTAGAGTTAATTGGATTTTTTTTGGTGTATTATCTGTATATGTTTATGTAGCAACTACATCAAAACTGGAAGTTAATTCGATTTTTTATGCTATCTATATATGTTTCTGTAGCAAATGCATCAAAACTAAAAAAAAATTTGGTCTGTAATTACCGACGCAATTGCGACCAAAAACTGACCAAAATTTTTTAATACAATGATCGGTAAAAGGTCACCAAATTGTCGGTAATACTTTTGGAGATCAATTACCAACCAATGATTATAAAATATTTTGATCGGTTTTTGGTTGCAATTTTTTTTGGTTGCAATTTTTTTTGGTTATTATCGATCATTTTGTGACCATTTACTGCCCTATTACTTTTGGTGTGAAAATGGTTGAAATATAGTCGGAAATTATTTGTTGGTAAATTGTATGTAAATTGTCGATAATTACTAATCATTTGGAAACAATTTACCTACCTAATGCTTTTGGTCAGAAAATTGCCGGAATATAGCCGGATATTATTTGTTGGTAAATGGTCTTTAGTCGGTCGGTAATTACGGACCATCTGGAGACCATTTACCGACCAACTGCTTTTGGTCGGAAAATAGTTAGAATTGAGTTGGTAATTATTTGTCGGTGAATGGTTTGTAAATGGTCGTTAATTACCGACCATTTGGAGAGTAATGTACCAACCTAAATATTTTTGTCAGAAAATTATCAGAATAGTCGGTAATTATTTGTTGGTAGAGGGTAGGTAAATGGTCAATAATTTACCGACAGAATGATTTTTTTTGTTGGTAAAAAAATTAACGACAAACAAAATTGTGATTAAATATTTTGGTCGGTAATTGGTTGCTATTTGGTTTACCGACCACAAAATACCGAATTAGCGACCAAATAATTGGTCGGTAATTCAGTGAATTTTAGTAATGAAATATTTATTTTTTTTGGAATTATTTAGAAAAATATGAAACTCCTCCGAAAAATATATTGGACATTTCTTCGAATAAAATATGAATTTCTTGGATTTACTCTTAGAATTATGAACCTCATTTGAAAAATATATTGGACATTTCTCTAACAAAAATTTTTTTTTTTTTGGATATTTTTCAAAAATCACCGTGTAACTTAGCCTGGAGGTTGTCCCAATTCGAGTTCACAAATTTATTATAGTCATGCTCAAGAAAAAATACCACACAACTCAATCTGGACGTTATCCTAATTTGAGTTCTCCAAATACATTTCATACACCTTTATATGTATATATATATCATGCATCCACCCATGTATATGAAATGTCCCCGTGCATATGTAATGCAAGTATGTCATTTACGATTAAACGAGGTTTAAGACACAACTATAACAATCCAAACCCAATTAACATGCACGAAATTTTACTAAACAAAACCCATAAACTTTTTATCGATTAATCATTTCCAATGACATTTCTAACAATTCGAATTGAAATATAAAATATGATCATTTATGGCCTTTAAATAGAAAAGAATTCTGATAAGAGAAAAACACTACCTTTTAGAAAATTTCACGGAAATTTTATAAATTTGATGTCAATTAAAGATCTCATCACGTAGAGCAACTTTTGTTCTTCTACTATTCTATTCCGACTCTAGAATAATCCATTACGATCAAAGAAATTCAAGTTATATATATATATATATTCCTCAACACAATGACTCTCTCTCTCTCTAGACTTTTATTTTTTCCATTCTTGTCAGGCATCAATCATTTTCTGAATTCACTTTGTTTTTTTAAATTTTTTATTATAATAATTTTTTTTTATTTTTTTAATTTTTTATTATTTTCTTATTTTCTTATTTTATTTTTTTAATTTTTTTTATTTTTTTTATTTTTTTATTTTTTTATTTTTTTATTTATTAATTTTTTTTTAAATTTTTTCAATTTTTAAAATTTTAAAATTTTTTTTTATATTTTTTATTTTTTTATTTTTATTTTTTATTTTATTTTTTATTTTTTTATTTTTTTATTTTTTTATTTTTGTTTAAACACATGGACCGTGCATGCGCAGCCACGTGATGAGGTTGTGGCGTAGTATTTTCCATTTTCATTTTTTTATATTTATTTATTTATTTTAATAATTATTTAAATAAATTAAAAAAATAAAAAAATCAAACTTCCTCAGAATTTGACAAAATTTGTCAACGTAACTATATTTTCCAAGACGAATCAATAACAAAATTCATTTTATCAGTAGGGTTCTAAAATTTTTAGTTAATTTTTTTTATAACAAAATTACTATTTTACCCCTTTCCAGAAATAATTCATGTTATTTATTTCTTCATTTTTTTTCGGGATTTCACATTCTCTCCTCCTTAATGAATTTCATCCCGAAATTCTCATAGATACAACTTTATAAGTATAAACTTATTCTGAAGTTAAATAATTATTAAATTACTAAAACACATACCTTCATCTTCAAATAAAAAATGATAAGCGACATGCATCATGTCTTCACGTTCCCATGTTGCTTCTTCTATTCCTCGATGCTATCAAATCACTTTTACTAGTCTCACTATTTTGCGTTGCAAACCTTGGTCTCGACTATCAATGATACGCACTTGCATTATTTTAATCATTTCATCTGTATCAAAAATGAGTTCCCCCCAATCCATTACATTAGTTGGACTTGAAATATATTTCCTAAGCATAGAGATGTAAAATATCACGTAGACACCAGATAAATGTGGCAGTAATACAAATTGATAAACAACCAAACCCACCTTCTTGAGTATTTCGAAAGGTCCAATATATCTTGATGATAGCTTTCCACGCTTGCCAAATCTGATTACTCTCCTTTTTGGCATCACTTTCAAGAAAATATGATCTCCCACCTTAAATTCTAGAGGTCATCTTTGTTTATCAGCATTACTTTTCTATCAACTTTGAGCCATAAGAACATGTTTTCATATCAAATCTACTTTCTCTGAGGTATCTCTAATCACGTCTAGACCCGTGATGGATTAGTCTCCCACCTCAGCCCAACAAACTGGAGATGGACATAGCCTTCCATACAATGCTTCATATGGTGCCATTTGGATACTTGCCTGATAACTATTATTATAGTCAAACTCGACCAAAGGCATATATTCTTCCCAGCTACTCTTGAAATCTTGACAACATGCTCGTATCATATTTTCAAAAACTTGTATGGTTCTTTCTAACTGACCGTTAGTTTGTGGATGAAAAGAAATGCTCATTATCATCTGTGTTTCAATTGCTTTCTGGAAATTCTTCCAAAATGAGCAGTAAATTTGGGATCTCTATACCATACAATAGTTACTGGCACTCCATGTAATCGGACAATTTCTCGTATGTATAACCTGCACAATTCCTCACATGTGAAGATCATTCACATTGCCAGAAAATGTTCGGACTTTGTAAGCCGGTCAACAATCACCCACATAACATCATGTTTTCGTGATGTCTGTGGCAAGTGAGTCACAAAATCCAATATGATATGCTTTCATTTCCACTCTTCTACATCCAAAGGCTGGAGTAATCCTACTGCCCTCAAATGCTCAGCCTTTATCTGCTAACACGTGAGGCATTATCGAACAAAATCTTTAATGTGTCTCTTCATCCTATTCCAGTAATACTAGCGACGAAGATCATTATACATCTTTGTGTCATCTGGATGTTCTGTAAAATGAGAACAGTGAAATTCTTTAAGAATCTCCTCTCTCAATTCTACTATCTGGGAAACCACATTCCGTCCCCTAAACCGAAGACTAACATCCATATGAATAGCCCAACATTCATCGCATGTATCAGTTTCTACTCGATTCTTTATAGATAATATTTCTACATCTTGTTTCTGCATCTAAATCACCTTATTTAATAGCGAAGATATAGTTACTAATATTCTGATAACGCCCTAACTTTAACTGCTATATTAAAAGCTGAATCATCCCACAGTGTCAAGCACATCTCATTCCCACAAAATAATACTAGCTAGTGCACCTCATGATTGCCAACTAAGTGCATCAGTCACCACATTTACATTACCTGAATGGTAATGCAAAGTAAAATCATAATCTTCTAAATATTCCATCCATCAATGATGTCTCATGTTAAGGTCTCATTGTGTAAAGATATATTTCAGACTTTTATGGTCTGAGTATACCTCAAATTACTCCCCATACAAATAGTGGCACTATATTTTTAAAGCAAGGACTATAGCCACCAACACTATATCATGTGTTGGGTAATTCTTCTCATGATTCTTTAACTGCCTAGAACCATAAGCTACAACTCTCCCAGATTGCATTAGAATACATCCCAATCCATCTTTCGAGGCATCACAATACATTGTATATTTCTGTCCCATATCTGGATTTATCAAAATAGGAGCTAAAGTAAGTCTCCTTTTCTATTCATGAAATGCCATTTCACATGAATAATATACTCATACTTAACTTCCTGAACAATCTAGTAATAGGAGCAGCTAACAGAGAAAAATTCTCAATAAATTTTATGTAATACCCAGCCAATCCAAAAAAACTACGTATTTCAAAAATTGACTTTGTCCTCTCCCGACTCATGACTGCCTTGCCTTTTTCAGAGTCCACTAAGATAACAGTAGCTGATACTACATGTCCCAAAAATTTTATTTCTGTCAACCAAAAGTCACATTTTCCAAACATAGCATACAACTTATATTCTCTCAAAATTTGAAGAATAATATGTAAATGATCCTCATGCTCTCCTTCAGACTAAGAATAGATAAAAATGTCATCCACAAAAACAACAACAAAATAATCAAAATATGGCTGAAATATTATATGCATAAGATCCATGAATATTGTTGGCACATTTGTTAATTCTGAAAGGCATTTATGTAAACTCAAAATGCCCATTCCATGTTCTAAATATTGTCATAGGGATGTCAGCCTCTCTAACTCACAACTGGTCATATCCAGTACAAAGATCTATTTTGGAAAAAACATGTGCCCCTTTTAATTGGTCAAATAAATCATCAATCCTTAGTAATGAATATAGATTATTTATCATAACCCGAATCAACTGTTGATAATCAATGCACAGTCGAAGGATTTTATCATTCTTCTTTACAAATAAAAGCAGAGCACCGCAATGTTAAGTGCTGAGTTTAATGAAACCCATGTCAAACAAATATTGTATCTGGAACTTTAGTTCTTGTAATACAATCGGTGTCATCCTATGTGGAGGTAATCCTGGTGTGTCGGTAATCCTGTGATGGGGTAATTTTAGTAATTCATTAAGAAAAATATCCTCATATTCACAAACTATCCGAGAAAGATCCATATTCAATATCCCTGCTTATTCTAGGGTGAGACATGTCAGCCAACCTGAAATTTGTTTGTACCATTTAGAATCCTATATAGGCTGGTGTAATGCATCAAGCATATGGCTTTGAAATACAACATATATATCATCTGGTGTGTGGATAATAATTCTTCTATGATCATAGTCAATAACGACTAGATGTGATATTAACTGTCCATGCAAAGAATTACATCAAAATCTGACATGTCCATGACTCTAAGGTTTGCTATGAGTAGAATCCCTGAGATTTCTAACTCATAATCTTATTTATCTATCTTTATGTCTATCTTTCTGTCTATCTATCTATCTATCAATTTGTCTATCTATCTATCTATCTACCTGTCTATTTATCTGCCTATCTATCTGTCTATCTATCTATTTTTGTATCTATCTATCAATTTATCGATCTATTTAACTATCAGTTTATCTATCTATCTATATTTATATCAATATATCTATGTTTCTATCTATCTGTCTATCTGTCTATCAATCTGTCTATCAATCTAAATATCAATTTTTCTATAAATCTATCTATCCATCTATAAATCTATCAATATATTTCACTATATATTTGCCTATTAATTAATCAATCAATCTGCATTTCAATTTGTACATCTAACTATCTTTCTATCAATCTATATGTATTTTTATCTATGAAACTATCTATATGTCTTTCTATATATCTGTCAGTCTTTATATCTATCTATCTGCCTATTTATCTATCTATCAAAGTCTCTATATATCTATTTTTTATCTATCTTTCTATCTTTCATTCTATTTGTTTATCTTTCTATCAATATATCTATCTATCAATCTATATATCTATGTATCTATCTATCTATATGTCTATCTATCTATCTATATGTCTATCCAATTATTTATCTATCTATCTATATATCTATCTATTTAATCTATCTATCTATCTATTTGTCTATCTATCTATCTATCTACCTATCTATCTGTCTATCTGTCTATCTATATATTAATCAATCTTTCTATCTATATGTCTATCTATTTATCTATCTGTCTATCTATATGTCTATCTATATATCTTTATATCTATCTATCAATCTATCCGTTTGTCTATCTATCCATATATTTATTTATCGATATATCTTTTTGTGTATCAATCTGTCTATATTCTTTCTATCTATTTGTCTACTTGTCTATTTATCTATATATCTATAGATCTATTTATTTGTTTTTCATTCTATTTATATATTTATCTATCTATTTATTTCTATATCTATATATCTATTTTTCTATCTAAGTGTCTATGTATCAGTTTATCTATTTGTCTATCTATCTGTCTAATAATCTATCAATTTATCTATCTATCTATATATATTTATATCTATCTATGTATCTATCTATCTATCTATATTCTATCTATCTTTCAATCTATATATCTATATCTATATCAATTTTTCTATCAATCAATCTAGCAATCATTCTATCAATCCTTCATTGTATGTGTCTATCTATCTTTCTATCAATATTTCTATCTATCTATCTTGCAATTAATTTGACTATTTTTTTGACTATATTTCAATCATTTGTTATAGCTTTTTATCGATTTATTTATTTAATTGTCTGTCTATTAATCAATCTGTCTGTCTATTTTTCTATCTATCTAATTGTCTATCTATCTATCTATCTATCTATCTATTTATGTGTTTATTTATTATCAGTCTATCTATTTGGCTATCTATGTATATCTATCTTTCTATCTTTCTGACAATCTATCTATCAATCTTTCTATCTATCATTAATCTATATCTCTATCTATCTGTATATCTGTCTCACTATCTATCTGTATATAAGTCAATCTTTTTTTATATCTATCTGCCTATCTATGTATATCTATCTATCTATCTGTCTTTCTTTCTATGTATTTATCTTTTTATCTATCAATACGTCTAACTATCAATCTATTTGTCGATATTTCTATTAATCTATTTATCTATCTGTCAATATATCAATTTATCTCTCTATCTATATGTTCATTTATGTTTATCTATCTTTCTATCTATTTATCTAAGTATTTGTCTAATAATCTATCTTTCTGTCTGTCAATATATCTACCTATCTAACTATCTGTATGTATATCCTTTTGTCTTTCTATATGTCTATCTATATATGTCTATCTATCTATCTATCAATCTATCATCTATTTATCCATGTATCTATCTATTTATTTATTTGTCTATCTATCTATCTATCTATGTATCTATCTAATAATCTATTTAATAATCTCTATATTAACTATCTATATATTTCTCTATCAATCTATATATCAATCTATCTATTTATCAATCAATTAATCTATCTATCTTTCTTTCGATCTTTCTATTTGTCTATCAATTTATCGGTGTGTATGTCTATCAATCAGTTTGTGTATCTATCAATTAGTCTTTAATCTATTTTTCTGTATGTCTATATGTCTATCTATCTATCTATTTGTCAATCTATCTGTCTATATTTCTATCTATCTATCTGTCTGTCTATCTATCTATCTATTTATTTGTCTGTCTATCTATTTGCATATTTATTTGTCTATTTATTAGTTTATCTATCTGTCTTTCTATCACTCTATCTATCTTTCTATTATAAATCTATCTATCTATCTATCTATCTATTGTTATCTTTTTGTCTATCTATCTATTTTACTATCTATTTATCTATGTATTAATCTATATGTATATCAATCATTCTATCTATCTGACTTTCTATCTATTTGTCTAACTATCTATCTATTTGTCTGTCTGTTTATCTATCGATCTATCTATCAATCTTTTTGTCTATCTATCTATTTATCTATATTTCTATCTACCTTTCTATCTATCTATTTGTCTATTTATTTGTTTATCTTTTTGTCTATCTATCTATCTATCAATCTATCAATAACTACATGTATCTATCTGTCTATATATTTATCTATCTATCTATCTCTGTATCTATTTGTCTATATATCTATCTATCTATCTTTATATAAATCTGTCTATCTAACTACCTATCATTATGTAAATAAATCTTTCTATCAACCTATCTATCAATCTATTTATCCATCTATCTATCTATTTTTGTATTTATCTATTTATCTGTCTATCAATAAATCTATCAATTTGTCTATCTTTTTGTCCATCTATCAATTTATCTTATTGTTTGTCAATTTGCATGCCTATCTATCTAACTATCTGTCTATTATTCTTCTTCTCTATTTGTCTTTCTATCTATCAGTCTTTCTGTTTATCTATATAACTAACTAACTATCTATCTGTCTATCTATCTAGATATCTATCTATTTTTCTATCTATCTATCTATGAATCTACCTATATATCTATATATCTGTCTATCAATTTATCTATTTGTCTGTCTATTAATCTGTATGTCTATCTATCTGTCTTTCTTTTTGTATTTCTATCTATTTGTCTATTTTTCTGTCTATCTATCTATCTATCTATATTTCTATCTATTTATTTATCTATCTATCTGTCTGTCTATCAGTCTATCTATCTATCTATGTATCTATCTATCTAGATATCTATCTATCTCTCTCTCTCTCTATCTATCTATCTATTTATCTTCTATCTATCTACCTATCTATCTATCTGTCTATCTATATGTTTATCTATCTGTCTCACTTTCTGTCAATTAATCAACCCATCTATGTATTCTCTATTTATCTATCTAACTATCCATCTATCTATCTATCTATCAGTTTATCTATCTATCTATATATCTTTTTGTCTATCTTTTTATCTATCTTTTTATCTATCTTTATGTCTAACTATATATCAATCAATCTATTTATCTATCTCTCTATCTATCTATATGTCTGTCAATCTATCTGCTTATATATTTGTCTATATATCTATCTATCTATTTATCTATCTATCTATATATCTATTCATCTATCTATCTATTTGTCTATCTCTCTATCTATTTGATTATCTATATGTTTCTCTATCTATTAGCATATCTATCTATCTATCTATCTCTGTATCTATTTATCTATCTATATAACTGGCTATTTATCTATCTATTTATTTGTATATCTATATGTCTATTTATTTGTATATCTTCTATCTATCTATATATCTATCTATTTTCCAATCTATCTATCTATCTACCTAACTAACTAACTATCTATCTTTCTATCAATTTATCTATCTATCGATCTATTTGTCTATCTATCAATCTTTCTATCTATCTATCTTTCTATCTATCTATTTGTCTATCTTTCTTTCTATCTATCTGTCAATATTTTTGTCTGCTTATTTTTCTATATTTCTATCTATCTTTTAGTCTATCTATACTAAAGAAAATGTCAATTTAGCTATCAAAATTTTGTTAGGGATATAATTTCTAGCTAATTAGAAAGAGATTATCTAGTGAATAATAATAGATGTTTGATTTTATATTGAATTACAATTTTTTGAATGATTCATGATGGATTAGAGACTAAAATAATTGATTGAAAATTGTCCATAGCTAAAATTATCATAAATTTTCATGCAAAGTATTGTGGGCATTTTAGCAATGACTTTAAAGATGAATTTTCCATAGCTATTTAGTTCGACACAAAATCCCTCGCGAAATAATATTCTTAAAATTATTTTTTTGATTTTTTATTTAATTGCAAAAGATTATTCTTTAAATGATAATTTTCACAAAATATATACATTTAGCTAGGGATTTTTACTTAGCTATGTGGGTTGGGGATAATTTCTGTCGCTAATCTATATTGACTTACTTTTTTTTATGTATATTATTTATTTTTAATTTTTATGTAATTTTGTATATTAAATGTTTGCCCTAGTCTAAGGCTGAGTGATAATTTGATAGACACATTTCCCTCATATAATTATAAAAATAATATATTATAAATAAATAATTTCAAAAATATATAAATACGAATATAAATGTATAATAATAAAGACTAAAATAACTATTTTTATGATTATAAAATTTTTAAAAATGTATACAAAATATTTTTCTGAAATATTTAATTATGATATTTAAATATTCGATTAAAAAAATAATAAATAATTAATTATATAATTATAATCAATTTTTAAGATATTTTAATTAATAATTGATCATACATAAAATTACTACTAATAAAAAGCTAAAATAATTGATTATATGATTAAATAAAAAATTTATAAAAATATCTAAATTAACAAATAAACAAGTAAATATATATATTATTTAAAGTAAAAAAATTATGATTATAAGAATCATTTTAAATATAATTACGAAAAGATTTAAAATTTTTGAATTATAAACAAAATTTAAAATTTACTTAAAATTTAAATCAAATAAATTGATATTTAAAAATTAATACATAGATGTTTTTATTACAACACAAAAATTTTGATAATTTAAAAATAAATATCTTAGTGTGGTTTTTAATAGAACACACCAAGAATTTTTTTAGGGTTTTAAAAAAGTTATTTAAAATATTACTAATGAATACTTTTGAAAGTACTACCAAATTGACGCTAAGTTGATTTGAATTCAAGTTTTATTTTTTGTCCATACTGAAATTTGTAAGAATTAAACAATTGAATAAGATCTTTACAATTAGTTTTTAGCATTCCTTTTTTTTAAATAATAAATATAACTTTTTTAATGATCCTCAATTTAAGTAATTTATAGAATTTTAAAAATTATATCAAATAATATGATATTATATGCCTTTTTAATTGTTTCATATTATATTCATAAAAAATAAATTGAATTCTTAAAAATTTATATCCATGATATAATATATATATATATATATATATATATATATATATATATAAAATTCTAAATTATACTATAATATTATTTTTTTATTTATGAATTTATATTATAAATTTATCCATAAATTAAAAATAATATGAAATGTTTTTAATTTTTAATGGCTATAGTTTTATATAATTTATTTATGGCTATATTAAATAATTTGTTTTTTTTATAAATGAAATAATTTGAAAATTTGATTACCAATTTTTAGTTTTCATGGTTATTAGTAATATAATTTTTTTAATCATCATTTTTATAGCCATTAATAAATTGTTTTTTTCTAAATTCATTTAATTAATTTATAATTAATATTACAAAAATTAAGCATTAAAATTTCATAAATTATTAACCATAAATTTCTTTATTTATGAAATAATATTATTTATGGTTAAATAAAAATCTATTTCATTTTTTTATTTAAATTATTTAATTTTATGATTTTAGTTTACTTTATATTTTGGTCTTTTTTTTTCTATATATTTACATCCATTTTTTTATTTATAGATTCCATTAAAAAAGAAAACCCTAAGGCATTCTAGCTTAAATCATTTTTTCTATCTTTAAAAGAGGAAGAGAGGAAAAGTGAAAAGGGGACTATGGAATCAACCTTCAAATTCTACCTCTTCTTGTTACCTATAAGATTATAATTGCTCTTCTCTTTTAGAATACTAAATAAATTTCTCTGTCTGTCTCAATTTTATTATCACTGGCGGAGTTTGGTTTATAAAATTATTTATTTTTCATTTATTATTCATTTTTCCCAAAATTTTCTATTTATTTCTTCTATTTTTACATCACTTATAATATTTTGACTCTCTGCCATTAATGAAATAATATACAGTTAGTGTAAACTTTGTTCTTTTACAGATTAATTTTTTAGGGTTTCATGGATTTCAAATACTGAATCTATGCTTATTGTTTCCTACTTATGCAACTTTTTAAAAATTTGCTTAATGTATTTTGCTTCAGTAACTTAAGAAAAATTAAACACAATTTTTAAGTATTTAATTTTGATTCTCTAAAATTATTATAGATAGATAACATTATATTTAAACTTTTATACATTTAATAATCATATGACATTATATATAAATATCTATACTATAATATATATATAAGCATATTACATTATATATAAACATTGATATGTTTATATAAAAATAAAATGTTATATATAAATATTTATACAACATTTACATAAAACTATCCATTTATATAATTTTTTATATAAAATTTATATAACATATAAAATGTTTATACATATTTGTCTATCTATATTTCTATTTGTCTTTCTGACTTTTTAACTATCTATCTTTCTATCTATCTAGCTAGTTAGCTATCTATCTATCTATCTATCTTTCTTTCTTTCTATATATCTCTCTATCTATATATATATCTATTAATCAATTTATCAATCAGTCTATATATCTTTCTTTTTATTTGTTTTTTATTTAAATGTCTATATTTCTAGCTTTTAATCTATGTAACAATCTAACTATATACAATTCTATCTATATATCTAACTATCTAACTATATATCTATCAAACTATCTAACTTAACTTCTTCTATTTACCTAAAGTCAATTTATTTATCTGTTTAATTTTATATCCATTTATCTATCTATCTATCTATTTGTATGGATATCTAATATTCTACCTATCTATTTGTCTAGCTCTCAATCTGTCTATCTATTTATCTATTTGTGTATCTATATATCTTGTTATTTTTCTATCTATCTATCTATCTATCTTTCTTTCTATCTATCTTTATATATGTCTATCTACTTATCTATCTATGTATTGATTTATCTATCTATTATATCTATCTATCTTTCTACCTACCTATCTATCTATCTATCTATCAAGGTGTCTATCAATCTATTTGTGTGTCTAGCTATTTGCATATTATTTCTATTTGTATATCTATTTATACATATATCTA